>WJFA01000391.1:0-40554 GCA_009870155.1 Pseudobourletiella spinata
GCCATGGGGGTTGGCGGGGGGTGGATCCGTGAGCGTGCGGTGAAGCCCTTGGGGTATGGGTGGACGGCGGAGCCCACCCACGGATGCCCGGAAGGAGACTCGTTCCTAGGGCTTTCCCGCACGCTCACGGATCCAACCCCCATGGCTTTCCCGCCCGCTCACGGGTCCACCCCCCGGGGATTCCCCGCACGCCCACGGTTTCACCCCAAACCCACCCAGAGGGCCAATAGGGCCCCTGGGCCCTTCTCCGGATTCCCCGAAGGACCTCCGCCAGAGGTCCTTCCTCTCTGGAGGCCAGAGAAGGACTGAACAGTCCCGCATGGAGCACGCCGTTTTATAGCGTCGGGTAGGGACCCCTTGCGTTCTTTCTTTTAGTGATATCTTTGGTTCTAGCCATCCCATTTTAGTAGGAGGGGTACCAAATGTTCTTATTTAATCTCTTTAATAATTTAAATTAAAATGTGCTCTCTTGGCTCATAAAAATCTTTATGGAAATTTCCATGCTAAATTTCCCAGAAACAGAGGTGGTGAAACTTTAAAGTCGAATATATTCTAAACGAGACGGTAGTTGGGCGAAAGACTTCAGGGTTAGGGTATACTAGGGGAGGGTCACATACCCTAATAATCCCGAGCCGATCCGTTGTGGACACCTGACTGACCTTCCTGTTCAGGAATTATTCTTACACAGTAATGATTAACAAGCCTTATTTGCATTATTTACCTTTACATGAAAAACAACCCACCTAATGCAATGACGCTCTGGTTCTACGCTATAGCTACAGCACTGAGTTTTAGAAACTCATCTGCATGAAGTACAATACAAGGTACGTAATAGTGTTGTATTTTAGTAACAAAATCTCGTAACTTTTAGTTAGCTGTATTCACAATATCGAAGTAAGAGTGAAGGCATTTTGCTATTGTGATTGCGTAAGATTTTGTTTTTGTTATTGTTCTTATGCAACGCCTTTTATTGGAAATGGAAATGTGAGGTAACTATGTATTCTTAATGTTGTTATTGCTAACTGTGTTGTATTGTAGATTTATTTACTCATTAGTTATATATTGTTATTGAATTTAAAACAAAACTAAATATATCTAAGAGATACTCGCGCTTTTGTCTTCGGCGCGAAGACGTAGTCAGTATGACAGCATTACTCTGCTTATTCAAAATAAAAAATAATTGTAAACATTGGAGAAGGAGACGGTAGTGTTGTATTACTGCATTAAAGTTGTACTTACTAACACGACTAAAGAGCGCAAACAATGGGAAAAAATTGTTTGTTGCGGACACTTGCCAATTGACGGAATTCTATTTTCTCGCATTCTTTCCAAAGCAGAAGCATCACTTCGAATCTAAACTGGCCGGGCCTGTGTTCCTGTGTATAACTAAGCGACACTCTCTATGATATTATTGTCATGGAAATCGACTGTAAGTCTGTAAGTGGAGTTTTGGTTTTTGGCTTGAGGAAAGGAGGTACTGATGTACTGAACTGAAGTATTTGAAATTTAATTGCTTTGTAGAAATACGTTCACTACAGATCAGAGTTGCGGTGAATTGCATTAACCATGTTCGTAGCGACTCCTGGTAAATCCATAAGAGTGAAAACTTTCCTACATCCAGTAATTGGTGGATCAGCGACGTGTTTCAGCTGTCGGCACATCCAGCGAAAAGTTCAGCGTGACTTAAAGCATAATTGGGACTCTCAGTTTCTTGTGAGTGTGGCAGTCATAAAATTCTTCATTTTTTCGTTGTGTTTGTAACTTTTAACGTTCTTATTGGTTGATGTTTTATTTATAGAAGGACTGTAGAACGTTGGAGGTGCCTTACGACTGCGATGAAGGTCGAGTTAAATCGGCTTATCTGCGTTTAGCCAAAAAGTATCATCCTGATGGGGGGGATCCAGCGGCTTGCCCTGAGAAGTTTCATCAGGTAGGTCTGCAGCTATGTTTCTCATAAGTTCACTAATAATTATAAGTTATTGAAACTGTGATTTACGTCTGTGGTTGTGTTTTGATGAATATGCCTGTTATATAATTCATGCCACCTCTGTTATACAGGTTGATACAGCGTATAGAAATTTGCTGAATCAACTTTCGTTGGAGCGGTTGAACGAGCCTGCGCCTAATAACAGACTGACAGATCAGAGCAATCTAGCTGATTCTGAAAAAGAAGAGGAACTTAAGGTGTATGCACATATTACAAAGAAAAGTAATGAAATTTCATTTCAATGATCAACTATTTTATTATTTTGAAGCATGTTGCTCCTCAACATAGACAGTACCTTAGTTTCGAAGGCGTGGGTGCTGGAACCCCAGCTCAACGTGAGAAACAATACCAAAAGCATAGAGCAATGAAAGCGTCGTCTAACGTCTGGCAGCACCGTATTCAACAGGCAATAAAGGATAACGTATCCGAAGAAACTAAAGTCGTCACTGTAAAGGATAAGCGAGCCGCAAAAGATATTAGGACAAGGTATGCAGTTGTAAAGTATGATATGTGCGTTGGTGTGGGTGGGCATTTCTCTGAACGATTCATGTAAAGAAAAAATGGACTATAAGTTTACTCAATGCAGGTTTGGAATGGACCGGCTGGTGGAGGATTTGATTCAGGAGTCCATGGCTAAAGGGGATTTCGACAACCTAAAGGGACAAGGAAAGCCACTGGAGCATGATAAAAGCTATAATCCGTACATCGATTTCACGACTCACAAGCTCAATCAGGTTCTGATCGAAAATGGTTTCACACCAGAATGGATCCTATTAGAAAAGGAAATACGACAAGAGATTCGTTACATAAGGCAGAAGTTAAAAAACTTTCGTCACCTCTTTGACGAGAAAATGACGGCGGCCGAAGAAGTTAAATGGAAAAAATTTGTTGATGAATTAGTACCTGAATGTAAAGCGCTGAATTCCAAAATTCAGAAGTATAATTTAGTTGTGCCTAGTATTTTCAAACAAATAATTTGCTTGCAATTGGAACGAGAAGCGAACATCGCAAGGCAACATTTTTCTCATGATCTAAAAAAATCTGCTGCCTCAGCAACACCTTCAGTTAGAGTGCACATGAAGAAAACAAGTACACCAATGGATACGAGAGAAGAGTCATTTCTGGACATGTTATTGTCAATCATTAAGTCAAAATAATATGGATTATAGGACTCAACTCAAACTCACACATGTTAAAACACCGCGGAAACTTTCCCAAACTGTTTAGTCCTCCAACGAAAAATACAAAAGTGTCACTGGGAATCAATGTTGCCAATCTTTGTAGTAACAGTTTCTTAATCATACATAGTCCTATTTAGGAAATACATACACCATCTATAACATATTTAATTTACATCATAATCAGTTTCAGTCGGGCATAGGTAACTGACTCAGGAATTTGTCGTCGTCATCATCGAACTCATCTAAAACAATTACTTTTCCCGGAGGAGGCCTCACATTAGCATGTATAGTAGACGATCTTGTAGTCATTCTTCGCGTGCCAGGACTCACTCCATTTGCACAGTGCAGTTCCACATTATCGCTGCGGTTCGAAACGAACTCACTACGCCTAATGGATACACGGACTGACTGTGCACCCCTCTTTGGAGTTTCTAGTATTTCTCCTGAGTTTTGTTGTTCCTCGAATGCTTGACTAGCTTTCAAAATGTCTTCATCGAAGCCATCGTCCGGAAAATCTTCTGGAGAATTTTCAGGAACAGATTCAAAAGCTCCCCGGCTCTCCTGCTCATCCCATGAACTGGACGGTTCTGCAATTAGGTACCAACCATGCATGATCATTATTATTTGTTCCCGTTCCGAATAATACTCTGAAACCTCTATTGAACAGAGTGGGCACTCCTCCCCCGAGAAATTTGGGGAAAGACACTGGCCGAACGGGGGAAAACTGGAATGTTTTTGGGATACCTGAGACTACAACAAAGACACATTGCTTCATGGGACAGCCCTCCTTGATTTTGTTCTCAGCCCCCCCCCCCCGCCCAGAGAATATTTGAGGTTTCGGTATACGCTCCGAACGCCACAAAGAATTTATATTTTGAATTAACTGAATAAGATAGATGGCTGACGTGAATCAATACAACTACGCAGGATAGAAACTCACCACTGTTTTTCAGTCTTTTCTTTTTAAGTATTGAAGTAAAATTCTTCTTTATATCCTCCATACTAGGGTGTCTTGTAAACCCATGCGATCTCGTCTTCCTCGAGATATTTTTAATTTTTGTGCTTGGTTTCTTTACACCAAGAACCACGGACGGTGAGATTTGTACAACGCTGTCGGCTCCTTGGCTTTGACTCGACTGGCTCGTTCCATCACCTGATCAAATAAATAAAGTTCAAAAATGAAAGTTCCTTCCTCAGCTTTGATAGCTTAATAAATTCTCGAATTCAATATACTTTCCGCTCCACGCTTCTGAGGAGGAGAATATGCATTCCATCCTATTTTTTCTCCATCAGACTCAATGAGAACACGATTTAGCTTCGTCCACTTTGATGTGGAAATGCTATGAGAGATCCGTTCACCGTTCGGTCCTCCTAATTTTAGTTGATGAAAAAAAACTCATGAAATTAAAAGAAACTAATAAACCTACGTCCATATCATTTTCATTTCCGACTGTTAGTAAAACCGGAACTACATGAACTAGAGGCAAAAATGTTACCAGATCCACAAGAACGTCTGTTTGTTAAGGCCATGATTTCACGATGCTACCACTTCATACACGATAACATCTGTAACGAGTTAGCTAAGAAAAATATAAACAATTCCTTCAATACATACTTCATAAATATTATGATAATAATGTAATCTGAACAACACACACCATAATATGCTTTCCATGCAAAAGCCAGAAATTGAAACTATCATTTAATTATTGCTGCCCCAAATTGAGTCCCTCGGCATTCTACAAGCTCTTTTCACAAAATTACTCCTACGCTGAAAATCAGCACTGCCGAAGACCCAAGCACGACTGATACCAATAATTTCACTGAACTTGAACTCTGGAGTTTCTCAGTTCTCTAACAGCGAACAACACGGAGAACAGTATAAACGAGGTATAGGATAACTAACTGATAATGGGCAATCGACTTCATAGAGCTTTGATTTTCGCGCCGGATCCCAGCCAACAGGTTTCCATCCAACCTCATAGCCAATCATTATTGAGGTGGGAGGGAAGGAGGCCAAGATGCACTTAATTGTACGACGTTCCCCGTCAGGTCATATATGTACACTCAGAGAAGTCGACGCAATTCGCGTACATCATTGTGCTTACATTATCGGGTCAATTCTCCAGCAAAGAGAAGAGATATTGCACCGTCGGAACTACAGTGTGAGGTTGGATCGGTGCCTAGTTGATTCTTTACGTTGTGGTCGGTAGTGTCGGTACCACCGTCTCATTTGAAGCTGCAGCAAAGCTCAACTAACATCGATCATATTAATGTTGAATTGAATCTGCGTCCAATTTAGCCGCTGTTACTACGTCTTACGTGTCATTTTGCTTCAATAAAATTTGTCTTTTTGGACGAAACAGCTGCTGACTTGCCTATTCCACTCAGCATGGCAGATGTCAAACAACGGAAGCAAAAGAAGAGGAAAGAGGTAAGATCTTTTTGAGACAGCATAGCAATAATATGCCTCCCAGTAAAATCACCAAGCGCTTACATTCGATGGCGATACCGCTGAACGGTACATTGTCACAGTTTCGCTTCCTTGTACTTGTAGCCTCGAGATGAAGCTGCTCCACCTCCTAAGGATGAACCGTCGAAGGAAGAGTACAAAATTGCTCGTTGGATGAGAAAACATATTCCTACGAAGAAGACGAAATTTCTCAGCCACACTGTTGAATATTTCACGGGTGAGCTAAATTTTTACATATATAATTTGATGATGAATCAGAATGGGACTTCAACTAATTCATATTGAAAATGAATCCTTTTATTCGTCGGTAGCACGGAAAGCGGTAGATGCTCTGCTGGATTCACCTTGGGCAAAGCCTCCTAGCTCTGGTGAAGAGGCTCTTTTTACGACAAGAGCATCTATTGTGGACTACATGGACATGTGGGTTTTCCTTATTGCATATCGCTTACAGCAGTGTTATTCCAAGCTTAGCATTATTGACTTAATTGGTTGACCTTGCTTGCCTTCAATGTGTGAAACTTTATTTGCAGAATGTTGCGGCATAAAATGTTTCATCGCGCGCGAAAAATTGTTGTACCTGAAAGCGAATTAAAGTCGAAGAAGAAAAAGGATAAAGAGAAGGATAAGGAAGATGTCAAAGACACAAAGGATGTAAAGGAGGATGTTGTGAAGAAAGAGCAGGAAGCAGCGATCACAGCAGCCGAAAGTAGTCAAGCTGAAGGTGAAAAGGGAGAAGAGAAGGAGAAGAAGCAAAAGAAGGTATGTGATATTGAGTTTCTTCGGAAAATTAGGTGAAAATTTGATTTATTTATTTGTACTTATAGGAGGAAGGAGAGAAAAAGAAAAGAAAAATACGGTTGGACATGCACTTGGAACAATGTTTTGTTGACGGACTCGATGCTTATGTTTGGATTTATGAGCCGACACCGTATTACTACTATTTCTTCGGATTTTTGGTCGTAATAGCTGTGATTGCTGTTTGTCTATTCCCCTTGTGGCCATCGTCTGTTCGGTCAGTTTCTTATCACAACCACTTCATTATGGTGTGGTGCGGCTGTGGCTAGTGGTAAATAATACTTTTTCTTTGTATAGGCAAGGAGTGTATTATCTGAGCTTGCTGGCTGCTGGATTCTTAGTCTTCATATTGGCATTGGCAGTGATTCGTCTCATTGTTTTCTGTATCATTTGGGGATTAACCTTCGGTCGCCATCATCTATGGCTCCTCCCAAATCTTACTGAAGATGTTGGATTTTTTGCGTCGTTCTGGCCGTTGTACAAGGTGATTTTTCATTCGCATTTTGAGCGAACTTGTGCCCTTAAATGTAGTCTAAATCAGCTCTTCTGTTTTACAGTACGAGTACAAAGGAGATGAAAACGGCAGTTCGTCTACGAAGAAGGTTGACGAAGGCTCTGAAAAAGCATCACCCTCAACGTGAGTACTTTCTATAATGGCATGACGCTGACTCAACCGGGTATTTACTACAGGTCGAAAATTCGATCCCGCAGCAAAATGCAACGCCTAGTCGGAGATTTAGCTTATAGCTGTATTCATAATGAGATCTGATCGCAGTTACTCTTGTTTAGCTGTAACTACGCTATTTAGTCTCCAAATTTGCAAGTATTATTAGTCAAGTGCTTACGATTGAAGGTGATTCCGTCCGAAAAGTAGAAGCAAGTATGACTTACGACTCTCAGTGTACAATTGTAATTTCTTGACGAAGGAAGCATGTGAATGTGTGAATAGAAATGTATGTAGGGGATGTAATTTTGCATTGATGGAATAACATATTTTGCACCGTTGTGATTTATGATTGAAATCTGAGTGTAAAAATTCATTACATTTTGGATAATTTATATATTTTTTTGTGTTTCCCTCCGAAGATGTTCAAGAGATTTCGTTGAATGAACTCCATCGCTTATCGCTTACTGCTACATCAATTTACTCTTTTTATCCTCAATTTGGATCTAGGACAATACACCCACACGAAGCTCAACCTTATCACAGCTGAGCCAAGTTTTACCTGAACCAAGGTGGTACTCAACGAAGTTTACTCTCACCCAAGGTGGAACTCAATCGGGTTAGCATTTAAACATTTCCATGAAGTGCCTTATGCTTGACAATGAATAATTATAATGAAACGTCCGAGTTGCTGACTTATACTTCTACAGTAACGTAATAATAATCGCAGTCCGAACGGCTGGGGAAGTTCATACCTCCAAAGCATGTCCACGATCAAAGCTGATTCAAACTTACTATGGGATTCAAAATTTGAGGTTTCAAGTAGAATAAAGGGATAATAGTGACTTCAGAGAACCATGCAAATTATAATCCCAGTCATGTCTTGACTGAAATTTTCAACCATATTATATTCAGTCTAGAATTTTTGTTGGTTCGGTAAAGACCGTAAAGTTCAGTGATATTTTCATTACGAAGTCATGGGTCAAGTTAGCTACGTTACGACGGAGAGGAGGAAACGGAAATTGATTTTTGAAGGAAATGATTACGTGCATAAGAACTAATTGAAAGGTGGGGAAAATGTCTGGCGATGTGCTGTGCGGATCTGAAGTCAGTAACTCGGACGTTTTGTAGCAAGTATTCATTATCAACCATAAGGCACTTCATGGTAATGGATGAATGCGAACCTGGTTGAGTTCCGCCTTGGGTGCGAATAACCTTGGTTGAACGCCTTGGTTCAGGTCATACATGGTACAGCTGTATCATGGTTCAAATGCGACCTGATTGAGTAGACTCTTGGTTCAGCTGTGACAAAGTTGAGTTGAGGCTTCTTTGAGTAGCCCTTTGGTTCAGTTCAAACTTGGTTAAGGTGTAACATGATTGAGTTGAGGCTTGGTTAAGTTCTGCGTGGTTGAGATCAGGTAGTTGAGTTTCGCTTGGGTATATTGTGCTAGACCCCACATTTTTCAAGGGACTTTTCTCTGACTCAAGAATAACCATGGAGAGTATTTACCGCTTCATTCGTTCTGGTTTTTCAGCGACAAGGATCCATCCGTAGATCCAGGGCTGCAGCAAGAAGACAAAGTGTCAGCTGATCAGTCTGAAACAGAATCTGAAGGAAGTCAAAGGTCACAAACGGGTAAGGATTTTGAGATGGTTGATCGAGAGGAGATTGAGTCTTAGCTGCTGTGTACCTCAGGCGAAAGGGATTTTTTTACGAACGAGAAGAATTATTTTATTCAAGTGTATTTTCACGGATAAAGCGTTATTTAGAGTCTTATTAGGTTAAGTAGGGGATTGGTCGTATCAGCAGTTGTTAAATCGAAACCATTTCTGTACGAGCTACGTGGTGGCAATCGTGCTTTTTTCACTCGTTCATTCCCGCAGAATCACCTTCAGGACAGACATTGTTTTACAATCGTACAGCAGTAAAGAATTTATCATTTGCCTCGCTTTCTTACGGTATAATATCCTGACGGTATTTAAAATTTACAAAATTTCCTTGCATTTTGTTTTTGGTCGCTCCCGGTTTATTTAAAGGAAGTTTCAAGTTGTATGGTACGAATTTAGACTGTTATTAAAACTATTTCACGGCCAGACGCAAATGTTTATGACGGAATAATCTATTTTGTGCTAATGCAATGCTCTTATAAACCTGCAATACTGTGGTGTATGAGAACAGTTAGTGCAGACAAATGGATCAGTTTTTACTAAAGGATAGTTTTCTGAAAGACTCGAAAAATGTAGGAACTGTCGCGCTGGACTGAAGTGTGTCCTACTGGATGAGGAGCGAGGAAGAATACAGAGTATCAATGCTATATAGTGTTATGTGCGGTGAATTATTCATGGTTGCTGCTGGTCTCTAAGAAATACCCGGAAGGTGCACAAGCTTTTTAGTTCCTTCGGGATTACTTTTGTTTGCAAATAAAAAAGCTCAATCCATTGCAAAAATGTGTGCGCCATTGGCTCCGTAATTCTAAAACTTTTACATAAATTTATTTATTCCATTGCTCATCTACCGAGAAAGAAGTTTTGAACGATTAGCTTACACCTTCGCCATGATGTATCAAATTGCTCCGTTGCCCTCTATCTCTAAAGTCTAATTAGTCACTTAGAACTATCTATTTATTCAATTTGTTAAGCATTGTTACTTGAGCTCATATCTCATATAAGGTACGACGTACTGTAAAACATGTGAATTATCGGAAATCGAAACAAAACTTTTAGAGTGTACGGAAAAAATAAATCACGGAGTCATCGATAATTTTCTCAATTTATAACTCAACAATTTTCATTTTCATCCGTTTCACCCCTCTGAAGTTTACCTATGACATCGCGGAGCATTTTATTGCACAATGCCGCGTATGGATTCATTTGAACCAACTGTGACTTCGCAAAGCGTGAACCCAGTAGTGCTGCGGCTTGGAAATCGGATCTGGCCTCTTCTTGTCGATTTTCGCGGTGGTTGATGAGCCCGCGCTGGCAAAAGGCTTGGGATGCGGCTCGACCTACGCCATGACTTAAGTTGATGGCGGTGTTCAGGTCCTTTAGTGCTCCTATTATCAGTTGAAAATCCAGGTATACCAGAGAATATTACTTCAAGAATATTGTATTACCTTGGATATCGTTTACTAGGCGTAGAGCTTGAGCTCGATTATTGTAGCAAGACGCTCGGGAGGGAAGGGTTCTGATAGCTTCACTGAATAACTTGACTGCACTCTCAGTATCGCCTGTTTCAGCTGCTCGAATTCCTTCCAACTCCAGTCTTTTTGCAACTATGGATTCTTCAGTTTCCTCATCCTCTGCTGCGTTGAATTATAACCGGCATTTTGAAGTCATTGCAGCTGTGTGGAAAATTCCAAATATAAATATAAATAATTTACAATTACCTTGTACTTCAACGTCAACTTGATTCAAAGAAAGCTCTCCCGTGGGCAACAAGGGGTTAAATATGTGATTCAAAATTTCAGTTTCCATTTCATGCGACATTTTTGAAATAATGGTCACTTAATGAATGCGCAATAAGTACAGTAAATATTTCTTTGCTGATGTATTGGCAATGGTGACTGAGACGTGTGTGTCGCATTTCAGTGTACGCTTTTAATCACATGACGGTCCACTCCATGTCGTTTATTGCGTTTTGATGAATACACCTCCTCCAAAACTTGATCAACAAGTTTCTTGCGTTTACTTCCACTTGTTCTGCCGGAGCAGATGGAGACCATAGCATTTGTCAATGTGGATTCAAATCGGTTATCTCATATGCTTTGACTGCAGAAATACCCTCTAAATTATTATGCATATGAAGATCGTTGTCTGTTATAATATTTACTATTTTCTTAGGTGCATACACGAAGATATCTTAATTTAATGTTCACAGCATGATCAAAATTCAAACAAAGTGGATTTTTTCCAGTCGCACGAAAAACTGCTTCTACGTCAAGGTTAGAAACAACAAGGTAAGTGCTGATTATCTATCGCAGAACATCACGGAGGAAATTCGCAATAATTCGTAGGAATAAAAACTCTGGGAAAACAAAACTTGCGTTTATTACAGCTCAGGCATACGGTGTTATTGTGTGACTTTCGCTGCCGTCATCTATGGGAGTTGGTTACGACAAATTTAAAGTTAACACCTCAGCTATTGATGGGGAAGGAAATTTTGTTAAATTAGCAAGCGCAATTTAATTTAGCGATTTAATTTATTAATTTTAAATGCATTTAGCATTTTAATGGTAGCGATGTGAGCAGGTACCGTCTATTTTTTCAAAAACAAACAGTCAAAGGATATTTTAGAACTAACAAAGAGGAGATGTTCGGACATGTTCCTCTACCACATAGTGGACACTATGTGGATTTAAGAGGTCATCTAGTAGCATTACTAATGCCAAACTCGTAGGTGCGGAAATTCAGGTTTGGTTACAAGACTCCGACGTTTTAATCACTCGGAACCAAAGTGGTTAGAACGAACATTAAGCGCATAAGCAAACTTCTGCACGCGTTAATGAGGAACGCGGACAAATGAGATAATATTCCTGATCAATAATGTAAAGGTACTTCACAAACAATTCCTCGAGATCTTTTTTGTGAAAAAATACACTGAAGCCAGAACAGTAAGCGGTAGAAAAAAAACTCATCATTTCAGAGTTTGATAGTTAAGCTGTTCGAGTGAAAAAGACATGGCTAGACCGATTTATAAATTAGAATCGAAAAAATAATGCTGAAGTGTTCCTACAGGGTACTTTTAATTCCGCACCATAAATACACTTTGCCATGATCCTTGGCATCAGCTGTTACTCTAGAGGACTCTAAATAACCTCCAAAATTTGTGTACTCAGTTTTTAATTTTGCAGACTAGCTTAACAATTTGGCTATACTAATAATGAATAAAATCACGATGACTATAATGCACTGAATATTGCTGCAATTATAGTTGTTTAAATTTTATTTACGAAAATAAATCGAGGGCAAAGTTTGCAAACTCACTCTTCATCTAAGAACCTTGTACTGACTACAGGTGGATAAGGAACTACGTACCCCATACTCTAATTTAAAGGGCTTCGAAAAGAAGAAACCGGAAAACATATTAAAACGTCCACAGGCAGTCATGCATATGTCCGAACGTCGGTTAGTGAACATCAGTCAATACAGATAGTACGTAAATACACAGAAGTTAACATGAGAGCCCCGCTGGCATTATAATGTAACCTCATCCTAAATCTTATAACTTCAATATAAATCTTTTAAGTATATACAGCAAAGCCATGTACAAAAAACTCTAAGATTAGACAAACTGGAACAAAGATGTCGGCGGTTCCTGCTGCAACTGCAGGCTTTGTTATGTGTGCTTATTTAGGTACACAAAAGGTGTAGGATGAAAATCAGAGGATTTCAGGAGGCGCTGCTAACAATTCAGTAGTGGTTGTAGTGAGCCACAGGAGATTTTTATTGATGCTGCCGTGTGCCGTATAAGTTGTGGGTGACACAATCTAGGCGTTTTTATAATGTTGGAGACATTTATACTCACGGTCTAAATTCTGCACTCCGGTTCACCGCATTATGATTATACTGTCGAAGTTATATGGTAATGATGAAAGCATCCCGTTGGCAACACTTTGTCTCTTTTCAAAAGCAATCTTCAATGTGTAGTGGAAGTGGACTTCGATGTTTTTCGCGTCCACCAGGATTAGCAGCAGAAGATGATTCTCCAAGTCAAGTTTCCGTTTCGGTGTGAAGGTTTTTAAATAGTGTGACGGGAATACTAAATAGCACATAACCTAGATCCGTAAACGACAAAATGTTTTAAACATTTATTGGAATTTTTAAACAGGAAGGAACAGTAAAAAAAATAATTCCTTCGTGTATCGAGTATATTGCCCATGTTTGAATTTGTTCATAGTTCGGCGGAGAAAAGTGTCAGATTAATATTAAAATCAGATTTTTATCAATAGTTCATTGAATTTTTTACGGTCGTCAAGTTTTCTGAATGAGATATGACAACCGCAGCTACTCGCTATTAAGAGTATCACATCATGGCCTTATTGTGATGAACCTGCACTTTTAATTTTCTTACTTACTAAAGATCATTCAAGTTATTCTTATTTGTACACAGTAATCAATCATACTGAATCTATCCATGGGAGAACGCAGCTGGATGGGATGGGAATGACATTTAAATCTGCCGCTTTTACTTACATAACCAAGTAATCATCATTTGTAACAAGGTAGTTACATAATTTATTTTAAACAAACTTTTTCCAAGCTAATTTCTTCCCCACGGCACTGGTTTATTAAAAAAGATGACACACGGTTGTCGGATTTGGCCATTACAATGGTAAACGAAACAAAGAAAGCGTACCAGAATCTACTAATAGATACATTGTACCTTCTTGTTGCAAGTTGTAATTGTAGTCGTTTGGCAAGTCTGTTGGTCTTCATGAAGGATATCCAACGTAGAGCTCGATCCACGGCATAATTGACTTTACCGCATCTCATAACTGACAGACTGTCTCCGTCAAACCCCAGAACTTTGATCATTAACAATGGTCTCGTTTGCTTCCGAAGTCTCTAACTTGAAGAAAAATATCGATAGGAATCTAAATGACGACAACGAAAGTGAATACTATCACGTTATCTTCGTTTGTATAAATCGTCAGTCGCTGCATACGTGTACAAGATGGGCCTGGTTGGATGCAGTCAGAAAGTAAAAGTGGTCCGTCCAAACGACACCTCCGGTTGCATTTGCACGCGCGAGCGAGGAAATTGGCAACTAGATTTTAAGTTGTAATAAAATTTCTTATCTCTTTGTGTGACAAATGAAGCACAGGAAGTAAGAAAATGGGGTGAAATCCTCTTCACAGCTGGGAAGATGAGAGGATATCCTTACTTGGTCATAATATATACTCCTTCTCATGCTCGACAGCTGGGCTACCTGTTAAACATATAAATTGAGACTCGGACACCTCAGTCAGCATTCACAGTCCGATCCACGCAACCAGTAGGATCTGTCTACTCCTATGCAACGGTAACTTGTGAAATTTTTTGCGGCGGCACATCAAAGTTGATCTATTTTTAGTGGATATTTGTTACTATCTGAATACGAAATGACTCGGATTGTCCTCGCAGTAGCCATCGCTTTCACTACCATTCTGTTTGCCAATTCTGGATATGTGGACAATGTGCAGCCGCTGGAGGTGACGCAGGTTCAAGTGACTCAATCTCAAGCAGTACACAAACCCTTAGTTGGAATCGTCGGGCCTGGATCTGGTCCCACCTACATTGTCAGTCCATTGAAAGTGAACATTCCACTGGGTCCACTGGTATTTCCCAATGTTGCTGACGTTCCCGAACACGGCATACTCAAGTCTCCCCCAGTGAGTACACAATTGTTCATTTGTATCCTATCGCGTTTATTAGTAGCTAGCTAATTAACTTACATTTGTTTCCTAACAGCTTCGATTAGTTCAGAAGTTCGAACCGGAAGCTGCCGCTGTCGAATATGGCGCACCCAGTGAGCATGACGATCACGCCGCATCTACTGCAGAAGACTCTTACGCCTCCTATCCAGTTGCAGCAGAGTCAGATAAAGAAGTGGATAACTCATACCTCGTCCCACCACCAGAACATGATCCTGATGCAGCTTACCAAGGTGGTTACAATTAAATTTTTTGAAATTTTGTTACAACGGAAAGTTTACATTGCTAGTTTAATGTGAAATTTAAAAAAAACGAGTACAATTAGAAAGACGGCAAAGTTAACAATAAAAGATGTGATTTAAATTAAGCTCGGAGCTATGGTGCGATTTAACGGGCATGCAAACGTGCGATTGTCGATCGATAACGAAGTGAAGATTATTAGCGTTACATTCTCCACTCAATCTGCACAGCCTTCTTCACACTTCTCCCAGTCTTGATGACAAGGATTGTAGGCATACTCGTCATAAGGCACGTCACGTGCAACTGCAAAAACAAAATTTAGTTCGAGCAAGTTACCAGACTCCACCGACTTGCGAAATTTAGGGCTGATGTACGAAATTACCGTTGTCAACACAGCGAAGATATTCTCGGTTACAGTAATCCACACATGAACGATAGCTGGCTGCTTGAATTTGCACGATTGCTGTCGCAAGTGTGAACAAAATCAAACTAAGGAATAGCCGGCTCCTCATTGTGACTTGTGACAAGGAATATTACTGAACTATTAGCTTTAAACTTAATAAAAGTTTCTTCGATGAAGTTGGGAGTATCTGCGAATGTTTCTAGTTCCTGAGCTGGTGAGTCCGAGCTAACTTTCAAAATTTATCCAGAGTTTAAAAATTTACAACGGGAGTAATTTTGGTCTATGCCTGCAGTCACGGATACAGAAACTGGCTGTAAACACGTAGACGTACAGCAGTCAGGGCAGTTTAAAAGGGTGGACGAGACCTGATAATTAAGAGGACTCTTTCGTGTGCAACCATTGCCTCTTTTTTGTACACTTCCTCATCAATCGTTTCCCCTCTGTATGTCAGTGACATTATCATTAATACGATGTACAGAATTACAGTACAGTACATGTACAGATTAATACCATGTACAGAGGCTTCGGTTTAGCACAGCACACTCCCCCTTCCTCCTTCAATGAAGATACACTAGTGTTAAAGTTGTCAGTGAGGAAGATATGACACATATTGCATGTAATGCGAATAAATGATGTACTAAGCCTGCTCAAGTTATGGCCTGTTTCTCATCACGTTCCCTAGCACGATTCTGAGATATGAGCTACGGTTCCAACGTCATAAATATAGAGCAATCAAGTGTGCAGAAATTAAGTTCTTGTCCTTGACACTTTATTGAGGAAAGGAAATTTGGGGCGAAGGCGAAATCTCCAGTATATAGATCTGTCCCCATCTAGAAGAGTGCATTCCGCTTGCAAAAATAAACTGAATGAAAAATTGCACTAACGAGTGTCAATTATCATTAAGTCCTTTTCATTATATTAGGTGGGATTTGCAACGTCTGCAAAATTAGGTCGCTGGATGAAGCCTACAAGATTTTAAAGAGGGCGAATTTAATGAGGTTGGATAAAAATCTTCCGAAGGGCAGGTTATAGACGATCACAGAGCCTCTACATCAAAGATGGGAGACCTTATTAATAAGACGGGCTTCATAGTCTGGGCAGCAATACGATCGGTAGGATGGCTCGCATCTGAATCGGATGCTTGTAACTCATTATATCGCCATTAGAAGAATCCAAAGGAAAATACCGTTAACCCCTGGGACAATTAACCCCACCTGTTAAAGCCTGGGCTCCAGGTAGCCCCAGTCAGTCCTTATCTGGATTTCTGATGGTAATTCCTTCATGGAAGCCAGATAGGGATTCAATGGCTCTCTATGCGAAATCCTGGATGAGAGTCGAGGTGAACCAGTGACCAGTGAGTATGCGCGGAAGCCCCAGGGATTCCGGGGTATCCAGAGTGGGAGGGGCGATACTACGGGATCAGTTTGGGGGCTGGAATCCGTCGGAGAGGTGTTATCCCCTCCGCATTGCACCCTGGGAACAGGGGTAGAGTACACATGCATAACCCTGGCCATACTTTGACAGGGTCGGGTAATACTTCTTGCGGTACAGAAGCTTTACGATCATCTCATTCCTATTTGAATTTATTTTAAAAATAAATTCAACGTTGTATTGGTCAATTTTGTATGGTTAAGTTCCCACACATTCCCAACCTTCAAAAATTCCTATGAAGACGCCATGAAAACCATTTCATTTCTATTTGAAAAACATAGAGGAATAAAATTCTTGGAGTTTGAGAAACGAAAACGAATCAATTTGAGCAAAAATGTCACCAGTCTCCATCCCCCGGTCCCCGTCCCCGCCCGCCATCAAATCATGATAAGAAACGATTGTTGTCAGGTTAAGAGAATTAGTTCTTCGTCTGAGTGTCGGGCCGAAACCAAAAGTCAAATCGGTATTACAATTATTCTGATTGATTTATTTCTACCTGTCTGTATTTACCGAGGTACAGCACAGCATTGCTGCGTAGAAAAGCAACCCTTATACGCTTCGGCTTATGCACTCCCTCGCGCGCTCACGCAAATGATTGCCGGACAATAGAACAATCTCATCTCAATTAACCGCAGCCGTCGTTTGAATACAATCGTCTAGAAAGTCAACATTCTGCGACGATCAGCAAAATTCTGGAATTTCTCGCATAGACAAACATTTTATACAATGGAAGATGGAGAAGATGGAGCTGGTGGTCTTGACATGGCTGCATTATGCCATTCTTCATGTCGAAATGATCAAATAGAAGATTACAAGAAATGCTGCGCACCAGGCAGCTGTTTGGAGAGGGAGCCACTCTATAACAATAGGGTAAATTCCGTCACTATTTTTAATTCGTCCAGTTCATTGCATGCCTTAGAGCTCACTGTGAAATTATGTCGGTAAGGTCCTCCTAGGAAACTGGTTTGAAGAACGTCGAATGTATCACCAGCTATGCAGTCGATGCACTGGCCACAGCATTTACCGGACAGACTACCTTCCCTATTGCAAAGAGGATTATGAAAAAACCAGCTGCATACCACCGGCAAAGTACGAAATTATCAAGCGTGCTGAGGGAGTCGGGTGGAATTTGCTCCGTAATACTGAGGATTACTGTGATTATTTATCCAATTACACGACTACTAACGATTTAATGTATAATTGGGAAATACGCCGTGCCAACTGTAAGTACAAGCCAAAGCGGAAGTGGAAACCCATACGCGACAACCTTTGGCTTCCCGAGAGAGATAACGCGCTGCCTTACGTAAGTTAAGACAACGGAATCGTTTTTGACAACCATATCATATGACAGCTCCATTATAGTACGGAGTGAGGATACGGTAAAAACAGCCTCGCGGAGGTCACGGAAGACTCCCCCTCCTACCAAATGTTTTATAATATGTAGTATCCGAGGAATATTTCCCGGCGACTCCGCAATAACCTACAGTTTTATTTCCAAGGGCAACTTAACCCAGTATGGCTTTCGAAAAGCTCCTGCATTACCTCCTGTTCCGAGCGACTGGAAGACCTACTGTACGGACACCGAGTACACCGACCGCTATTCCGAACACAAATTCCCAGAGGCATATATTCTATGTAGATTTGCTCCACCAAAGTATGAAGTCAACCTTAGTCATCTAAACCTAAGTTATAGTTATTTCCTGGAATCAATTGACGTATTCTAGGCCTGTAAGCCGGGAGTTGGAGAAGTATCTTTACACAAGGAGGCCAGGCGCATCATTTTGCTCCTGCGATCCCGTGGATCCTAAAGTAAATAATGCTATGTGCAGGCAGGCATTCCATCAAAATCCCATGCGATTCCCTAAAATTTGCACTGTTCACGAACTGCGCCCTCACCCCGGGATTCAAACGGTGTATGCATCTAACAAGGAACCATACGACAAGTTGAGGCATCCTCCCCGAACGGTGACAATGTAATAGTCACTCTCAGTTAGGTACCCCTTATATGCTTGTTTAACTGACTACTGCCTGGACATCTGCCAAAATAGACCAGTTGGCGCAATAAGACACTACCAAATGCCACTAACTTCAAACTTGCACCGCAGTCATAGCAGCTTAATCCTTTGACTATTTAACAAGAAAGAACGGGCCGGAAAAGAAATAATAACACAGAGGAATAAAGTATATTACTTAACCTCCAGCCTTAAGTATTTCTAGCAGATCTCGTTTCATTTCTTCAGTTCAAGCCATTCAGGCCACAGGGGTACATGGCGCAAATATTTTAAGCGGATAATGATGTGACATCATTATGAATAGCAAAATTTAATGATGTATCAACTTAGCCATATGCTGTATATAATTGGGGGAAATGGTTGTCGGCGCGTGATTCACTTGATTTTAGCTAGTGCAATAATCTTCAATGCCGATGACACGGCTGACAAATTATAAATATTCTACATTTTTCTCTGGGCCATGCCAAGGGCGTTTGCTGGCAAGAAGGTAAAGTGAAGCATTCGGCCGCTATGCCGTTTAAACATGGTGTCAGGTATAAAGTGGCTTCTGTTTCAGATGGAATGGTAAGTAAGAACTTTCAAGTTAATTAAAATAGTTTGAAATGTAATAAATGGTGTGAATAGGTATTAGATACGCATATCACTAGAACGGGGAAAAATTCAAACATAAATACCGAAGAAATAATTACGTGGAATTATGGAGGGACGAGCAATCAGCTCTGGATCGCAACGAAAGCAGGTACAAGGTTTGGTACAGGAGCACATTTCTCTATTACACATTGCAAATTGTGAGGAAAATCGTTAAACTTATGCATGCTAAGCAGAACGTGCGCATGGCTTTAACACCTTGAGCGTTAGAAAACATAATTTCAAGTTATAATTATAACCATAGTTTGGTTAGCTTTACTCTTGTGTCAGTGTAGGAGGATTAAGCATAGACGTTTTTCCATCCATTAAAATATACAACCTATTCCATCGAAACAGAGGCTGGTTGGACGCTTTCATGCGCACAGCAATTCGGGGAGCAAGATCAGGCTGCCGCAGGATTGGTGGAGCCTGAGAAGTGCATGGATCAAGACTTGAGCAAAAAGAGAGTCACGCATATGGTATATCACTGCATTCCTAATCTGAATTTTGAATATTTTTGAACCAAACTGAACTGAACTTCATTTTTTGCACGCTTACAGGCCAAACACGGCGGTTTCAATCAGCAATGGTACCTTCAAGAAATTGCCCCAGAAGTTAACATGTTCGTGATAAAAAACGTAGCGAATAACAAGTGCCTGACTGCACATGGGTAATTTTGAGCAAATAATTTACATTACGAATTTAAATCATCATTAGCATGTGGTTCTTGCCCCTAAATATATTAGACGCGGCAGGCGGGTCACTTGTGCCAGCTTCGAACCCAAAAATCCGAAACAACACTGGGCATTAACAGAGATACACCAACCTGAAGAGGTATAACATGAGAAATTCATATGATACCGAAATAAAAACTTCGTTTACTCCAATTGCTAACATAAGGAAAATGAATGAAAACATTAAATTAAAAATTTATTTTTTGTGACTACAAAGGTAAAACATTTCATTGACTATATTAGTCTGTCAAAAAGTACAACTTTGTTGTAGCAATTGTGACAAGCGCTTAGACCTTTCGTGTTTAGTTTGAATGATCCTGTTAAGAATTAAACTGAACTGCGCATGCATGAGTTTCGTGCGATACTGAAATATATATATATACCCCAAATAATGAATCACTCAATCACTCGCGCTCCCTATCAGGCTAACTGAACTGGGAATGTGGCAATACAAGCATACCAGCCGAGCCTCTTGCCTCTTTGATCTCGATCCCCTAACTCCCCTATGTGCTGGCTCGGATAAATGGATCGCTCACCGAACAAAAAGTTTTAAAAGTCATGTTATTTATTGGCGATTAGAGCTTGGCAGTAGTCACAGAAACAACCCTATTATAATCTTCTCCACCTGGATTTGTGATTGTGTGTGAGCTGGTGCTGGTATAGATCGTCGATTAGTCTACGATAGGATAACTAGGATGCAGCGACGTACACCAACGAAAGTCAGGATATAGTAAACATGTCGATACTGTGTTGTGCGGGCTGCGTTAAATTCCGTGGTTTGTTCTTTGTGTATGCATAATTTTCCTCTCCGGTTCGTATTGGTAATGCGACTCGCGGGCCGCAAGTCGCGACAGTGGAATGGAAGTGGGTAGGCGACTGAAGTACGGAATTCTGATATTGCAACCATGGAATGGAATCGTAGCCCACATAAGATGTGGACAAACAAGCTAGTTTATTATAAAAATTTCTACTGAATTTTACTCATAAAAATAGAAAGTATGAATACAAACGAAGATTGTATGCGTAACATTCGCAAAAGTTTGAGATCTTCAAAATCATTTTCTAGTATCATTCATCTTATACTTGAACGAAATAATTCAAACAATAGCAACCGTAAGTGGATACCCGTGTCGGTAAGGTTACAAGGTTTACAAGCGGGTTCAGACCATATCGTAAAAATCCCACATCTGTACTACAACTCATTGGCACTTTGAAAAGGTGAGTAAAATATGTAATCACGAAATCTTTCTTCCATACTATGTTTTCGTACATGATCCACCATTTCTTTCAAGGTAGTAAAGCACAATGAGCAGAGGCGGCAGGCAAACGCCCTGTGTTTTCGATGGTGTTGAGCATGCTTCTTGATGGTAGAAACAGCAGCTTCTGATTCTGAAAAGTACCGACATCCGCATCCTCCACACAACACAAGCTTATTCAAAGGTATTTCTGGAATATGAATGCATCATCGCTGAAGATCACCTCATTATCCTTTGAACAAAATAATATTCACAGGGAAAATCAATACCTGTGCTCCAAAGAACCTCAATGACTTTCCTTGGAGCGTGGTCGCCTTGCTTTGACACAACGTTCTGAACAGGCGACCGATAATGCTGATTAATCGCTGTCGGCTGTTCCTCGTTCACCTCATCATAGCATGGATTATTTTCGTCATACACAGCCCCTTCTTGGTCACTTCCTCCATCTGACCCGGACAAAACATCGATACAATCTGGACTCTTCGGCTTACGTGGTCTCAACTGAACCGATGTGGACGGTAAAACAGCATTTTCTTCATCTGTCGTGACTTTCCGCTCTCCTAGTGTGCTCCCACTTTGCACTTTTTCACTAACACTCAATTTCTGGATTTCCTAGAAAATGAGTTAGTAAGTAGTAAATATTACTACTTACTCTTCATGTAAACAACAATAGTGCTTGGGCTGAAAAAACTCTGAATCTATAAAAATACATCAACGCATAACTTCATGATAGAGCGCAAACAAATGCCTCTAATTTACCTTATTAACATTACTACGATGAGACTTCGTGTGCAAATTTGCCATTTCTTGGTCAAAGAACCGCTTTGAACAAATGGAGCACATGAGAGTCCACTTTCTATCCTTCATTCCTACGTGGGCCGATTTTTGATGGGTAAGAAGCTGAGTAACCAACCGAAAACTGAGAACGCAATACTCGCAAGGGTACCAGTGATCATCACCTATGAAAATGAAGACGAACAGCCAAAATACGTAGGACATTAATCCGTGTGCTGACAACTCAATCCATCCCTGCAGCAAGTGAGAGTTAGCAATAACACTGGCCTATGAGTCGAGAATTCTTACCTATATGCGCTGTTTCGACATGGTCGAGTAGGATATTCTCATCACTGGATGCCTTAAACTGAGGGCACAATGAGCAGCGGTAAAATTTTCCCGTCTTCAGTACTCGGATGCCACCGTACAAAAAACCTTCATTCGAAAGAGACGAGACAACTGTGTTTGGCTTGTGAGCATTGATTAAATTGAGATATCGCTGTCCAACAACAGTGCCATATCCTGTGGTCCTACAAACAAAGTCAAATTTTTATAGCGTTTAGAAAACAAGAACTGACGAAAACTTTAGATTACAAACCTTGTTGATCCGGTGCTACTGATATTGGCCTTCATTAGCGCATTACTCATGCGAATATGTACATCTTTCTCGCTCTCGCATACGGATTCTGGCACAGGACCTGGCTGTAGAGACTCTGTGCCTGAGCAGACTTCGGTAGCATCCAAAATTAAACAGTCGTCATCTTCATCGCATACAGTTTCTTCAATTCTCTTACTGCAGCGATACGGAATTTCTTCATCCTCGTTATCCTCGATTTTGGCTTTGCGTTTTTCCAACTGCTCCCTTATGTACGCTTCGAATTCATCTTCGGAACTGCTGTTCTCACCATTCGCTTCAGATTTCACTGCTGCTTCACACCCTTCTACATTAGTTGCGGCAACACTACAAACAAATAAATTTCGTTAAGTTCAAGGCGCCGACTGCTCGTGCACGCTATACACAAAACTAAGTAACTTCTATATTCTTGTTGATTGTAATAATTCTTTAGTTTACATTATATCTGCTCCGTTACTTTCCACGGATTTTCGGCTTGGTTTAAACGCCTTCGAGCAAAAATTGTCCTTTTTAAAAGGGCTGCTGGCGAAATCCCCGTCTAAGGTAGACGGATTGTCTCCCTCCTCCACACCTTGGCGAAGCGTTGCTGCAGTTATAAAATACAGCAAATTACTTGCCTTTTCAAATACTAGAGGTTCTACAACATTTTGTCACACGCTATCCTTTCCATGTTTACTAAGAAAACTCCTTACGTTCACGCCTACACAAAAAGATACGAACTCAAGCCCGCCCGTCCAAGCCATCAAATATTGTACAGCAGCAGTAAACTATCACTGTACCACACACCTCTTAACTGTTGCCTAAAGGCCTTAATTTTCGATTCAACTTTTCTACTAGTTGTACTTCCTTGGACTCTTTTGGTTTTCCCCGCTGGACCGGTAGTCACTACTTGCTTAACGGTTTCCACAACGCGAGCAATTTTACAATGAACTACTTCAAGTTCATTGTATGAAATACCAAACTCTTGTACGTGTCCAGTGCATGAAAGACAGAAAGGGAAAGGTTCTTCCTCAAAATTCCACTCTTGTTCACCCGATGTGTTGATATTTAAAAACATGCATGCAGCTTCAAACAATTTTGTGCACTGCTCCTGCGATAGTTTGGAGTCATCGTCGAACTCTCTATTGCAAAACAAACATTGAACAGAGCGTGCTATTGGTTTGGATGGCCCACGTTCTACTGGTTCCGTTTTCCTGCAAACCAACAAGATTTCATAAATTATAGTAAACTCGCGATAAATATATTATTTTCACCTATAAACTGTTAAGATGTCTGACCTCTTCCTGAGTGTCTTACGCATCATCTTGAGCTGGAAAATAGGAATTTCTGAAATGCAAATAGGCGGCAGCGATCAGTGACACTGCCACGGAAGAACCACAACACTTCTGGTTGGCCTACAACACAAAACCAACGTATAAATTAAAGATGACCTGTCACGAATAATTCCCTGTTTAGTTACGTACTTGTGATTGTGATGGTCAACTAGCCAGGATACTTTTGTTTTCGTCAGAACGGCTGTCGTTCTATTACGATTCAAATACGCAGGCCTTCAGTTGCATTTTACGTTCGAACCGAAGCTCTCTTTTGGAATAAACTCCACAAATGCCAAGCAGCTCTTACAGTGAACTGTGTTACTGACCGCCTAAAACCTGACACGTTCTGACGCGGGAATCCCGAATTAGCAGCATGCTACGAATACGCAGAATTTCCTTTTTTGCACTGACTGTGTTTATGTAGGTTTCAAGTTTTCGGGTTTAAATTTGTGAGTAAGGGTTTTGTTGGAATTGGTTTCTCAGAATAAGTTTTGTGGCTATTTTTGGCGTGATTTCACACAAACAATGGCGAAGGTAGCTCACTTAGTCGTGGATTCAAATGCGTTTTTCAAAAACGCTCCCTTGCAGGTACGTCCCTTGGCTTTGTGCTCCAGTCTCCAATTCTCGCAGTAGTGTGTGCCTGTGAATGAACTGCATTAAATTGAGAGTGCCATGAATTTAGTCGTAACGTCTTATTTGGGAATGTGGATTCATTCCAGGATTTGGCTGAAAATGTTTATACAGTTCGACAAGCTGTGGATGAAATCAAGGACCGGCAAACAAGATCGAGACTAGAATTTCTCCCATACGTGCTCCATATTTTGGAACCATCGGAAGAAAGCATTGCAGCGGGTAGGAATCTTCTAAATATAATTAAATGCTCTATATATCGCTAACTGTTAACATGTTTGCTGAGTAGTAAGGAAGTTCAGCAAATCCACCGGTGACTACGCTGCAATGTCTCTAACGGATATGCTCATTGTGGCTCTGACGCACCAGCTCCATCTCAAGTATTCTGATAAGCCTCTTCACCTAGATCCGCCGACTGCAGATAAAACTCTATCATTCGAACGGCCTGAAACTACCGGAAGTAAAAACATGTTAGGTTTTGTCACTGCTGGTGACGAAGATGACGATGAGGGTTGGGTGACTTCTGCAAATTATAAGGAAAAGGTCGAATGTGAAGAAGCGGTAACTGTAGGATGTTACACTACTGACTTCGCTATGCAGGTTGGGCATTGTTATCCTTCGTTACTGTTGATATATTGGCTTCATTTTGTTAGAGAGTGCCGATAAATTTACTAAAACTTGTTTCCAATTCAGAATACGCTGTTGAGTATGGGCCTTGAAATTGTCTCACCTTCGGGACAGCGTGTGACGACAATACGCACTTGGATTCTTCGCTGCTACGCATGTTTCAGTCTCACCAAGAACATGGAGAAAAAGTTTTGTCCAAAGTGTGGAAACAAAACTCTAAAGAGAGTATCAGTAACAGTGGATGAAAATGGCGAAAGGAAGATTCATTTGAATCCAAAAGTTCAGATAACAGCTAGAGGAAAGCGGTTTCCACTTCCAAAACCTAAAGGCGGGAAACATGTGGATGCGCCATTGTTAGTCGAGGATCAAAAACTTTGCCAGGATCGACCCACAAAAGGTGCTCGAAGAGTCAATGATGTCTTCCGGGATGATTTGATTGAGGGTAAACAAACCGTTTTTTATATTTTGCCTTAAAATTTCACCAAATGAATTTATGTGGACAAAAGTATATCGTCACGTAATGAGTAACCCGTTGGATATATTTACATGATTAACCTATCTCAATATTGTAATGTGAAATTTTTAACCAGACAGGAAGATTGTTGAAGTTCTATGATGTATTTTCAGGTGTGAGTCCGTTTCTCCAAAAGGATGTTTACAGCAAATCCGCATTCCTGCATCATGGTACTAAGTACTGGAACCGAAGAAACCCTAATGCTTCTCATAAATAAGAATTGTATTTGATTTGGCTTATTTGGATGGTCTCAAATTACATTCAATATGTTATTAAGTTTTGCAGCCAACGCGAGCACTTACGGGGGCAAATAAATGAGTATAAACGCTGGGCAGGGTGCCCTTTAATATTTTCTTCTAAAATTGTAGTGATTATTTTAAAAGTTCTCATTATGAAGTTTTCTCATTTGTAGAATTTTTGCTAGCTCCAGATAATCTTTGGTTATTTTCACTTGAATTAGAGAATCTTTGATTGTTTACGCTTCCAGATAATTTTTGGCTGTCGACACTTGGACCAGATAATTGACTAGGAACTTCTAGTTTTTCGTTTGAGTTTTCAGTAAAAACAAGCATTGACCGTACTGCACGGACCTCTTTCGATAATTCTATAGATGGAGACTTCTCTAAGTTAGAATCGGCGAGGGTTACGCGCACCATTTCACCATCGTCCTGACCTGGACCTTGGTCCGGTTCTGGAACATCGGGTGCGGGTATTGCTTGCCTCAGCAATCGCTTACCAAGAACAGAGATTAGTACTGCTCCCAACGGCGCTGTAATCAATATTCCGAGAACAGCTAGAAGAACCACATCGCCTGCGAATCCTATGTTTTTGGTGTCGTTCTGAAACTCCGAGGCTACTAGTGGAGCCAAAGCGGCCTTGAAAAACAAGGAAAGCGTTATCGAGTTATAGACACCTTAAAAGAACGTCATGATTTTTTCCTGCTAACATTAAGTCTTACTTAGATCCGACTATTTCAAAAAATGATAAGTTTAGGGGAAGACGTAAAGTGTTTAAAGTTAGTTCTGACTTACTTCAACCACTTAAACATTTTTACTTGAATAAAGAGTATCCGAATGTACGTCATGCACATAGACACGCAAGACCATAACCATGTACGACCATTTATGAAATGAAGATAAGCATGTGTGTTTTGTTTGGTGAGGTGATTCCAAAATCTTTTTGCAAAAAATTGTACCTGAACTGTTGCTTTTGGTACCCAAGCCAAAGCACAGAACAGTTGCTCCTTCTTTTTGATCTTTGCAAATCCGGAGATGGTATACATAACGAGCAGTCGCACCTTATGCATGAAATCAAGAAGCAAAATGATAATTTGGACAAGTGCTTGCACTGGGAAAACATTGACTCTTGTTGTCTTACTGCAAGACTGATGAAGATAATTCCAACCAATTTTCCCACCTTGGTCCATACGAACGTGTTTACGGTCACCTCCTTACCAATTGTTCCAAATAGCATCGGTACAAATAACGTCCAAATATGAGCGAGAACTTTTTCCATTCTACGCATGGACGGCTTCCAATGTGGAACTGAACGCCAGCCAAAAGAAGCAATAAAACTGGTTGTCAGGACACCTAATAAACACAAGCTGCACTACTCCAGCAGTAATTTTACCAATCTAAATTTTAACCTTACCGAGCGACCCAGCTCCGGACAACCAGCTAAGTATTTCAGCTTCATACAAGAGGACGGAAGCCACATTGAAGAGAAGTAGGATTACCAACCGTAGAATCGGCAAATTAGAGCCCTGGTTGTGACGAATTTCCAATTACAGGCATGAATTAACTTCCCAACTAATGAGCAATTTGAAGTGTCGCTTACAGACTTATTACCATATCTTTTGATGGTATGAAATGCAAGAAAATTCCCACCACTGTACCGTGAAAAATACCAACAGCAATTCCCGCTGGTCCAGCATATGTCTTCCATACCTCTACGATGCCACAGAATACAATATTTTTTAATGATTAAGCATTTTGATATGACTTTGAATGGTAATTTACGTTCTTTGCTGCCTTTAGCAAAGCTTAGAGAAATCAGGAAAGCAGATATTGCCAGTACATCATCAATACTAGAGGCTGCAATCAGTAAAGTTGGGATTCCCTCGTTGACTCCATAGTTCTTCTTCTGCAGGGACAGCATACCTGGTACCACGACCGCTGGAGATACTGCTGCCAGAGCAAATCCAGCAGCGAAGCAAAGTGCGAGAGGAAACCCGTCGTTACGGAAAAATCCGTACATTACCACCGCGCAGGTGAGGGCTTCCATAATACAAGGTCCAAAGGCTGCCATTGGAACTAAGCCTTTCAGCTTCCTTAGTTGCTTCGGATTGAGCTCGCATCCTGCTCTTGTGAGGATAATAGCCAACGCTATGTGTCTAGGAACTCCAAAGTTCCAAATTATTGCTGCAGAACTAATAACTGGGCTACATAAATCTGAGGCAGGCTTGTTTACAACAAAGGCCTTTGTTGTAAACAAACAATCTAATATTTCTGCATGTGAATACTTACCGGATTGGTGCTACCCATCCACGCTTCTCAAGTCCATAGAAAAATCTGTGAGGAAAGGAAACGGCGGTTGGGATGTTATTTAGGATGATTCCGAGTAACAGCGGGGCCAGAAGTGATGGCAATCCGACTACTTTCATCAAAATCCCAAAAGTAAGCCCCAGAAGCTCAAGTATTATCAATGCAGAAATGGTATCTATAGCCAAATCCGGGTGCAAGCCCCAAGTGACGAGCCAAAACAGGCAGTTGCAGAAAATAAAATACAGAAATCGACTAAGAACACCAGCTGGAGGACAGAGGAAGGCATTCTTGAAACGAGTCCAGCCGGGAATTTTATCTGAGCGGCGGTACTTTTCCGCAAGGAGGCATTGGAAACAGTGACACCACGCGGGATAAAAGCTATGCAAGAGTCAAAATGAATGTAAAATACATACACTTCATCTCATTAAAAATTATAAAAGAAATCGTTTTTAACTGCTGCTAAAGGGGGGGGGGTTAATATGGTTGCAAGAATAGCATGCACTAGTGCAGTAATGCCTGTCAAGGTAGTCTGTTCTTGAAATTAAAAAAATTCGTGGATTAGTTCCTGTGTCAGTGTCAGGTCCGGTCAGGTGATGATTTATTGGCGAATGCAACTTCCGCAAGAGGTGAATAAGTGTGCGGTGTTGACTCGAAGTTCATAAATGCATATATATGTGATCGTTTCGGAGAATAATCTATTTCGCACTACCGCCTACTTCCAAATTATTCAACTTCGAAGTTTCATTTCTATAATTACAAGATATTAAAAATTCGATATCCGGTCAGGATTTTAATGGAAGATGTCAGACCCTTTGATGCTTTCTAAAAGGTAGGTACCTCACACGAATCACTGCAAAACTGCTAAAGCATCAATTTTTGGCTGTATCATGAGATGACCAAGCATTCCAAAGAATTAGCTTAATTTGTTATGAAAATCAATATTTTCGAAGAAAAATAAATGAATTAGAACAATGAAAAGCATTGGGAATGAAGTTTTCTAAAAAAAAAGTATTATTAAAGTAATAGATTTTTCTGAAAAAAAGTATTTTTAGTGTAATAAAATTTTTTGAAAAAAAGTTGGAAAAACATCTAGATTGAAAAATCAAATCTTGAAAAATTATTTCCTATATGTGAATATTCTGAAAACTCGTCATCAATTAGGTGAGAGCCTTTGGGTTTAGTAATATGCATATATTCTCAGGGTTTGTCAAACAAATGGGTCACCCGATGAAGTAAATGTCTTCGCAGGAAACATTGATTAGTAGAACCTGTGATTAGTAGAAACGTTTTATGCTATTTGTGTAAAGTTCACTATTTAGTGTCACGTTGGGGGTTCGGGCACATAAGTGCGCAACGTGCAGTTGCAACCTAAATGTTGGCAAATGTTTTATGCCAGAAAAATATTCCGCCATTTATATTGCATTAAGTTATTACTTACTTAATCACGCTACTGTCTTGTTCCTCGAGCTCTTTCAATGTTTGTATTACTGCGTCGTTGGGCTCCTTCATGAGGGAGGAACGATTGGTGAAAACTGAAAGGCCTCCATGGGGAGATAACTTTCGATTTAGCACCACTGACTTGTCCCGCGGAATTAAAAATGACATCCTGAGATCAGCGGTTGGAAGTGGTCGTAACCGAATTGGATATCGCCGAATCACAGTCCGGACTAAATTGGATGTTGTTCATAAGTCTGAAATTTTGTTGGGGGTTTTCCATTCATCCAGTTCAGTGGTTGTGGATGGAATTCGCTGAACAGTACAATGTGACACTTATACAGTTTTTCGCCGTTATTTGCACATGTACATTAATTTTTGTAAATTCATGGATTCAAAGATTAGCATGCCCTCTGGATGGGCTGTTTTCTTTTTAAAATAAATCCGTGTTCCAGCAACTCCAGTGCCCGTGGGTCAACTCCTACCAATTCTATGTGTATGCAGGTCATATGGGATTCAGCTTCGCAACTAATAACATGGTTATAGCTATGTATCTTTATCAGGGACAGGGTTCCCGTTCCTAATTACTAAACCCCAATGAATACTTCATGAAGTAAAATATGATACTAAACAAAAACAGTACTTTCTTATGTCAATACTACTGCTTAAGTTATTGCATTATTCTTCCCCCCTCACAATCTCAAAACTCCTGATCCTGACATAAATTGAAAAAAATTATTTATCAACATTAGATTTCTAGATCGCTCTGCACTTAATACCATGGTTTTTAGGTTTTTATATACAAGAAGTAAAGTAGTAATACTGAAGAATCTTGAAGATAATTAAGCAAACATGCATACCGTAGGTAAACATAAAAAACGCCCAAAATAATAATTAAGTTTAATTACAGCGATAGACTTAAAATTATGCAAAGAAAAGCTTAGTACGACTTGCTGGTTGCTGGAAGTTTGTTTTCCTTTCCTTTAACGGATACCTTTCACGTTGCGCACGCTAGTTGAAATTGTAATCATACGAGACCAGCATCTTTTGCCATGTCGTAGAAAACTGAGGTCTTTGATGACAACAAATTTGCTGGAGAATCAAATTCACGTATCTCCCCGCGGTCAAGCACCATTACCCTGTTGAAGAAAGTAATGTTGATTACTAGTATACATGAGTACCATACTTTAAAAGTATCAATGGTGACAGTTCGTCGTTACCTCGTAGAATCCATGATTGTGTTCAGTCGATGAGCAATAGTAATCACGGTCGAATCTCGGAACTCCCTCCGAATTGTCTCCTGAATCATATCATCTGTTTCTAAATCCACAGCGGCGGTAGCCTCGTCCAAGACTAAAACCTTGGTTTTCCGTAACAAAGCTCGAGCAAGACATATCAACTGTCGCTGGCCAATACTATTATCATAAAGGAAAGGTGAAGTAACTAATGCAAAAGTAAACAACCTAAATCACTACAGTACCTCAAATTTGCACCGCCTTCGGCAATTTCGTGCTCTAGACCGGCAGATAATCCACTGACGTAGGAGCTAAGATGAGAGAGCGTGAGTGCTTTCCATATAGCCTCATCACTATATCTATTAAATGGGTCCAGATTATCGCGAAGGGTTCCAGAAAACAGGACTGGATCCTATCCGAAAATTAATTTTAATCAGCACATATATACATATATATATATATTTATCATGCACATATAGATCAGTCACGAGTTGCTACTACCTGCGGAATAATAGTCAAACGACCCCGTACATCGTGGAGACCAAGTGCTGAAATATCTCGGCCGTCAATTTTTATGGAACCTCCAGCTGCTTCAATAATACGGAAAAGTGCAAGGGTGAGTGAAGACTTTCCCGCTCCAGTTCGCCCCACTATCCCAATCTTTACATTTTCGATTCAAATTATTAAATAATTTAATTCAAGTTTTGAACAAAAAAATCCACTTCCAAAGTTTTACCTTCTCCCCAGACTGTATTTGACAAGAAATTCCTCTTAGGACGAGATCAAGCCCCTCTCGATAACGCACTTGGAAATCCTTAAATTCTATAACACCTTGCTCTGGCCACTCCTTGGGCGGTTTCTTATCCGGAATCTGCCATGGTGCTTCCTGAAATCAATACCATATCACACTATTAATCCACGGCAAATTTTAAAGCTAGTTTCTTTAACATGCTCTATAAAAATTAATACCTGTGGAGCCTCCACGTACTCTTGCAAACGCTCAATGGACACGAGATTTGTTTCGACATCTGATGTCCATCTGACGAGCATGTTTAGTGCAACCGTAATTTGGAGAGCATATGAAACTGATAATCCAACAATCCCAGGGTTCAAACTCTCACGTCCAAGCACAGCGAACAAAGCGGCAAAGAAGATCACTGTATTGCCAGTTGTTTCCAAACGGACCTGCAACCACCTAAAAGAATTTGGTGAGTTTCTGATGCATATTACATGATAACATTTCAATTTAGAAGGATGCTGAAGTGATTTTACCGATTCGCGACAACTGCAGGGAAGTAAGACTCTTGATTTGTGTCGCATTTCTTCTCCGAATCAAGAATGAATCGCTCCTGATCTCTATAAGCCCGGATCATGGGTGCACCAGCAAGTGTTTCATCGAAATGTGAGTAGATCGGCGACCGAGTTACAGATTCTAGCCGCTTTACTTGCCGGGATGTAGATACGAATACTTTCTGCAAGAAAAAAAGACTTTCTAAACTTGCTGAACATCAAGCGATTAAGTGACACCAGCTGGGCATTACCCACTAACCTGAACAAAGTAATATAGACCAGCAACAGGAATAATTACAGCAATAAAAATCGGAGTACTGTAACTGATAACAATAATCGTAGCAACCACTTGGAAGAAATAATTGAGCCAGTAACGAATGAATAGAGGAAGTGTGTTGTCGGCAACGTCCAAGTCCTTGGAGAACCTATTTACTACACGGCCCACTGGTGTCGTATCAAAGAAAGACATGGGGGCTTGCAGAATGCGATTTAACATTCTGGAATGGAATACTTCTGCTGATTTAAGAGTGCCGAGCAGTAAAAACATAGTCCCAAATAAGATGGACATGCCTGCAATTTTAAATATGCACGTTAACACTCCTTTGCAGCACCTGATTTTGATATGCTCTTGCCACTATGTGCCAAATACCCTTCTGTGTTACCTTGACATGCTCCGAAAGCCCCATAAACTCCAAGGAAAACATTTCTCTCACTGGTATCCGCAGTTCCATTCACTATCTCCTGATCTGTCCAACTAGAAAGCCAGAGGTTCGCACCCACAGAGAAACCTTAATGAATTCAAAATAAAAAAAATGAATTATTAGGTTCGAATATCAGTGTATAAGTTTGGCAACTTCGATAGAATCAACAAAAAATTACCTTGTGAAAAAAGATAGAGAAAGAAGGTAGTGCATACTGTTACTAGCCCTGCTGCACGGAAATAATCTCGATAGATGGACATTTTGACACTCGTAGTCTCTTTTTTCTCGGCCTGGATCAGCATTGTTTTCTTTTCAACTACCATATTCGCACGCGAGTAGGTGCTGCCCTGTACGCAGTTAATGGGATGGAGCATTACTAATATGATTAATTTCCCATGATAATTCCAAGCGTTACTTACAACGGAAGCCACAGAAAAACTTGAAATGGTAGAATATTTCCTATATTGGTTTTGAATTTCAGAAAAGCTCCCATTAATTGTAGAAGTAACCGAGGGGGTCGTACTGCTTTTCTTCCTTCTACTACGTATCTCATCCAATGATCCAACCACATTTTCAATATCCTTTAATATGGTTGCGTCGTCGATTTCTTCCAATGCTTCGGTTTCGGTTAAATGCTGCATCAAGAACTCTGCAAATCCTCCCTACATGAGGAAGATCACATTTTCGGTTACACGAAGTAATAACTGGAACATGTAATTAATTTAAATCGAATCTTGCTCCATCTGTCGATGGGCAACTAGAACCGCTGAATGAGACACACGAATGTTCGCGAATAGTCCCTTGACTGCTTGGTGCTTAATTTGGAAGCATTGTCAATCATGGTTTAAATGACGATTTCAAGCCCGTCCATAACTGAGGCTTATTAGCGCATAAGCTCAAAATCTCCCTAACGTGTTGATTTTGCAATAACCTGCATTCATTCGGACTGGGCTAAAAGTTCGGGTAATTACGTACTGTTCGTCCTTGAATTAGCTATATGGGACGCCATCACCCGTGGAACCCTATGGCCTATGGCGAATGCTTCTTGCTATTATCCTTTGAAAGAGATAGTGCTTGCACTTGTTTGAGTTGGAGACAGATTCGAAGGCACCATTCCGATTCACGCCCACTTTAAAACATAAAAATTCTGTTTTGGGCTCAAATGACTCAACTAGGCTGTCAAACTTGATTCCAGCGACGTGACTCAAAGGGATAAGCTTTCATTTACATCATTACGGCTTGGCTAATTTAAGTCGAACAAAAATCAAAGACATTATTCGCAAGCACCCTGTATCTCATGCAACCGAAACTTGCCTTTCTGTCCAAAAGTTCCCTGTATGTTCCCATCTCACTGATTTGTCCATCTTTCATTACTATAATGCTGTCACACTGGGGTAAGAATGAGATTCCGTGTGTCACCAGAACTCTGGTCTTTCGTCTCAGCAGCCCACGCGGACCAAGAACTCGTTCGAAAATATGTTTACCCACATGGGAGTCCACTGCACTCAAAGGGTCATCAAATAAGTACACATTTGCGTTATTGTACGTAGCTCGTGCCACCGACACACGCTGCTTCTGACCACCGCTCAAGTTGATACCCTGTAATGTTAGATCATGACATTGAAAATTAATGGGAGACAAATGCTGTAAGCAATAATAAGGAAGCGAAATCTACATAAGATTCCGGCGTATGTTTCATTCCAGCCGCCGCACACCAATAACTATACAAGAGTTACCTTTTCTCCAATTTCAGTCTGATCCCCTCCCGGAAGCATTTCCAGATCTGGTTTCAGAGCGCAGGCTGAGATTACTTTCTCGTACTTTGCTGGGTCATTGATGCAACCGAATAATATGTTGTCTTTCAAAGTTGCGTTCTGAATCCAGGCTTGCTGCGGAACGTAAGCTACGGAGCCCTATAGTGGGAAATTTTTGGAAACCACCTCTTAAACCGCTGGCCTCTTGTGAGCGGATAGCGGATACTGATTTGTAAGCCTCCTAGTCGTACTTACCCTCATGTTAACACTGCCGTTGTGCTTTTTCATCTCTCCAAGTAGAGCCGACAGTAAGCTAGATTTTCCTGAACCCACGCTTCCCACAACTGCAACTAGTTCTCCTTCTCTAACTTTGAAGTGAATGTTACGAAGCACTTTCACATCATCACACCACGAAAACGTCCCATTTTCCATGACTATCGGCTCCACTACCAATGCCAATTCCAAATTCAGTCAAATCATAATTATTCACATTTTGCATGGATAGGCTGTGCTTACCACGATTGTTGTCGTGAGATACAGCATCAGGGTCAATTTCATCCATATTGATGTAACGATTCAGTCTTTTGAAACTCACCATTGCCTAAAAATTGAAACACAAATACCATATTTTTTGACTATTTCAATGTGTGTCACACCTAACTCGTGCGAACAGTGCATCAGTGAATTTCATACTTGTGTGAGCATGACGATTATCAAGGGCAAGAAGGATAAGGGCGCGTTGATCACGTTGAACAATGAAATAGATACAAAAGATTTCTGAGGATCCAGAATGTGGCTCGGATCAGAAAGTACGTAAGTGGTAAACGTTGCTAGTGTAACAAGAAAAGGGGCACAGGTCGATAAGAAGTTGCTGATACCGTTCAAGACTGCACTAGTTCGTAAGGCGCGCATTTCCTGTGCGCGAATACCAACGATTTGTTTGCCAAAGGATGGTTCCCACGCGTATAACTTCAGCACCTATTCAGACATGTTGTCTTTAGAATTTATGCTAACGAATGGCCATTGGAAACCTGTAGAAGTAAAAATTTGATTGTGAAGTACTCACTTTAACTCCGGACAAAGTCTCATTCATCAGTTTTACTCGATGATCCTTGTATTTCATCTGCGTTAATTGCAACTTGCGTGTTTTCGCAGCAATAAGTGAATTAATTGGAATAAGCACGATCATCACTCCAAGCCCCGCTAAGGCAGATGGTCCTAGGATTCCCCACAGAAAATATAGCGCTACTGCTATTTGAATTGGTCCGCTCCAAAGTAAATACAACATTGGAATTAAATCCATAATACGATGTACATCGACGCTCATCAAGTTCAAAATTTCCCCAACTGCTGAATCTATATGAATAGGAATTAAAATTTCATTACACACACCTAGACATCTTCTTTAAAATGTTCGCAACATTTTTCCAGTGGCCGAACAACTAACCTCTCCTGGCAGCACTAGAAATGAGCAGCGATTTCCTGTAAACTGCACTTATCAGCGCGGTTTTAGTTCTAATGCCCGTCTGGTACATTCTGTGGGTGGCTTGTGCCACCAATAACGTCTGCAGAAATGCACTGCAGAACATTATTGCCGCATACAGAATCCCCTTCCACGTTGGCTCCTCACTTTTGACGAAATCGAGGAGCAGGCTAAGAAGATAACATTGTAATACGTCCGCTAAGATTTCCATAAATTTATTACTCAGCGTAAAGGTCTCACTTTAAAATTTGGGGCGATACGAACGCCATCAAATCTGCGATGAGTCTGAGAAATGAACCGAAGAGAAAATTGCTACCAAATGATTTGAAAAGCGGAACAAAAATGGACACATTCTTCTTCTGGTTCCCATTTGGCTCACGCTGGTTTTCCCTATCAATTTGTGACACAACATGTTTTTCAGTAGGTTTTCTGAACTCTATCAGGCTTCAGGGATAGTTTCAGTCTCACTATAAATTTTAAGATGAAAAATTCCTTGCACAATAGTATACACCTTACCCTCTGCTCAAATTCTTGGACCAATTTTTGTCAAACAATGGTACAATACGTCTCGATGTATCTTCTGGGTTTAAAGTCCATAAATCAGGGAAATCAAGAGGTTTGCGGAATCCTTTCCACGCGAGCTCGTCAAACCAGGAAAATATTATTCTGTTCAAGAATGATGATTCGTGTTCGGGACATGTGCTCTGCAATACAGAAAAGCCGTTACCTTCGTTTCGCTGTGTGTGTATATATAGTTTAAGCTCTTACCTTCGTGGCATTATAGTACGGCTTCTCCTTTACATACTGTTTTTCGGCCCAGCAGTTAACTAATACTTGACAAACTAAAACCGGGTATGAAATCAAATGTGCAAGATATGCCGCTTTTTCTGATTCGTAATCCTGCGAATAAGGATAGCTAACATATGCCAAAGAACTGTATGAACGGTAAGAATATGCTGTATCTTCACGGAGAAAGTGACTTACGTAATAGTCTCCCTGGATAATGGTTCTAAGCGTTATCGTCTCACAGAGCCCCAGAAGAAGCCAAAATATAAAGTGCACCCCTGAAGATAGCACTCCTCGTTTCCGGCTGAGGTGAAGCAAGCCAATATACAAAATCTATGCATGATTTCGACACTGTGTAGTGTACATCTTCAATTTTTGAGCAGTTAAAAATAAACCCATAAAGGTACGTACACTTACAAATGTGACAATTTTTATGGCGGGTGTATAAAAATCAACGGGATATACGTCAAAACCGTTACTGTTTCTTCTTACTGATATGCCGATCTTAACTGCTTCGGCAACAATCAAAAGGACAGTGATGATGTATTTTGCGACTCCCAACAGGCTCCAGAGGATGCTACGAGATCGGCTGGACACGGAGTAATACACATCTAAAACGAAGAAACACCACAGGAAACCACAGGGAATCCATACTAGTACTGTCTGCTCGAAGCACGGTGTGAAATCAGGGTCATTCGTGTACCATGTTACATTAAGGTCCTAAAACCAAAAGTACGAAGTTATAGTACAGTTGTTGCACTTGCTGCAGACAAAATTAATGATAAATTGAGCAACAACAATAAGCAATGGATTGTAAAATTTAATCACCCAAAATGTAGAACCGCAGAAATCACTGAGTGCCGCCGACATGTTTATAGGTTGAGCGTCCCACAATGAAGGGATTTTAGTACAAACTGCGTCCCAAGTGAAATTTCCCTAACGTTAGTTCACCTGTATTCTCGATCTCACCGCTACTGTGGACATCTGCCGTTTTTAGTGACAAAGGCCAAGGTGTAAACTAACGGAGGCGGTCAGATAAACCGTGTTAAATACCCCATGATTGTGAGCGTAAGCATTCGCTCGAGAACTCACAATTGTGGTTTCCTGCGGCTACATCACATGATTTGAAGCTTGCAGCCATGAAATCCGAGCAAATCGCAATTATCATGTGATACTGGAAATCTAATTAATGCTTCTATAATATTACTGAATATCTTAAAAAATTTCTTATCAGTGAGATCCATTTGTCTGCATAAAATTAACATGCTTATAGACATTGGGTAATATCAAATTGAATGCGGGCGAGGAGGGAGTCACGAGAAGACTCTTCATGCGTATGATGTCATTATAAAATGATCATTAGTTCAAACGGATTGCAATGACAAGTGTGGAATTGTCAAGGCAAATGTGATCAGTATAGATTAGACTACGGAAATTATTGGCGTGTAAACGTTGGTAATGGGATATACTAATATCTGCACCGCTGACTGAAACGGTGGCTTCAGTGGTTTCGTCCAGTGTCACCGCTGATTGCCTTCGCGGCGCGAGTAGCAGTTTGCTGAATGAGAACACGTGTGACACGTGAGATGGATTTCGGAGAGTGTGGCACACTTTTAGTATTTACTACAAAAATCGACGTGGAAGAAGCTCCCAACAAGAGCACAGTGTGAGGTAATGGACCAATTAGTGGATCATCCACACTCGGTTCGAGTTGTCAAATAGGTTGTCTCGAATATAGCATAGAGTATATCTTTAAGCTGGGGGTACGTGGACCAGCTTTTTCGTGTGTGAAATTAAAATTTTCACAAAACTTGTCGTTTCTAGAGCAAACTTTCCTCCTGAAATGTACTATATCCAACATTTAAAGTTTCAGATTTGCAAAAAAAAATCCTATATTGTTTTAAGAAATTGAGAAGCTATCATTCATCATTTTTAAATCATTTTTTAAGTTCAGAAACAAGTAACATAGCCAAATGAAATAGAACCAGCTGACTTTAGCCTGACATGCTGGCTTAGTTCATCTTCAAACGAGAGCAACAACAGCTATAGCAAGGAAGGAATACAGGGAAAATTGATAACTGCGAAGAAAAGCGTTCGGCCTTTAACCTTTCACTGAGTTTTCGAACAGTGAACTGGTGGATTTTCAGAACGAGATGAGGATGAAGTAACCGATTTCATGAAATTGTTGAAACATCTTTCTCCATTTATACTGAAGCTGGATACAAATACGGGTTGATGTATCACCCCTCCTCAGCACTAGACAGTTATGTTACGATATATAGCAACAGACTAGTACGCGAAGTCATTCATGGACTCCATGTAACTTGTGGGCGAATCTAAGAATTTCGTTCTGCATTCCTAATCAGGATGACAACAGTTTTTCAGAAAAATCACGGCGCAAGGATTTTATCTAATCCTTCAGAACAAGTACTTGGCTGTCCCGGCTAAGGGTAAAGTGTTGAAGTAATTGGGAATGTCGGTTTGGTCGAAATGTCAGTTTAGACGAGGAACATGCACGAATTATGAAAGTACCTCAATTCCCAGTTTCACAATTACAAATATTTCTTCAGTGTAGAGGTTGTACTTGAAACCTGTGAGTTAACAAGAGTACTAATACACCCTCTATGCAGAAGAACGCATCCTGCGAGTCACTACCGCCTAGCGGACAAAACACGCTCAATTTCCAGCATATTTTACAAACACTCATTGAGTGTTTGTAAAAGATGCTTGAGATTACAGGGGATTTTTAATAAATGCGTAACAAAAAATGAACCACATTTGAACTTCGAATTAGTTCCCCTCGCAAACCGTTCAAGTTACATGAAAGTTTATTACAATTTTCACATATTTTGTCATCCATTTGTGCTGATTAAACTAAGTTGTTGGATGAATGACTAACCTAAACTCAGGATATACTCAAGAAAATACGTTAGTTTCCTCTATAGCTTATTGCACAATAAACCGGTTCAGTTTGATAGCTGAATTAGTAATTTAGGTGAGCTTCGTATAATACTCTTTATCCCTGGCAAAAGTTTAGGCCAGTCCGGCATCTTTAGCCATGTCGTAAAAGAGTGAATTCTTTGATTCCAGGAGGTTGGTCGGGGATTCGAATTCACGTATCTGGCCTTGGTCCAACACCATCACTCTGTTGTGAACAAACGACCTCAAATTAACATTTGTGTCTTATCCATTGATGCAGCAATCATTATCATTATGACTCAATTATTCTTTACCTCGTGGAGTCCATGATTGTATTAAGTCGATGAGCAATGGTAATGACTGTAGAATCTTCGAATTCCTTTCGGATTGTCTGCTGGATTAGATCATCCGTCTCCAAATCAACAGCAGCCGTCGCCTCATCCAAAACAAGTATTTTGGTTTTCCGAAGTAAAGCACGAGCAAGGCAAACTAACTGGCGTTGACCAACACTGAAAAATAGAAGAGGAAACGGTTGAAAGGAAACACTGACTCTGAGCTTACAAGGGACACTTCCCACATGCCAATGACGTACAGCGCCGACACCCTATGGAGCGCAGAGCTTATCCATAAACATTACCTCTTGCAAAGCAGTAGGTGCGGAAACTCAGGTTTGACCCTTCTGGAGGGTCACAATGTCTGAGG
>WJFA01000392.1:0-40540 GCA_009870155.1 Pseudobourletiella spinata
AAGGCGACTGAGAACGAGAACTCTACCAAGGGAGTGTGTGTGAGAGTGAGTGAGAGCGAGAAGAGAGAAGGAAGCACGCAATATGACCACACTGACACCCAGCCAGCTCACACGGAAGGCACGCAGTGAATAAATTGTCTTGTAGTACACCCTCCGTTCCTTCTCCCTCCATCCCGCCACGACAGGGGAATTCTTGTGAGGACGTGTGGGCAAGAAATGACCACGAGCGTTTGACTCCCAACACTTGTTCCTTTCGCACTGACATTCAATCTACGACCCACACTCCGGCCGCATCACATCACCCATGCTCGCGCTCAACTTCCGAACTCCCGGTGCCGACTCGTTATCTCCTGTCAAGGATACAGACTTGAAGGACGTGACCAAGTTCCAGGGGTCCCAAGAGCAGCTCGCCATAGCTTTTTACTCCTCGCAAAATCAAATTAAACTCAATTTAGTTCAAGTGGAACTAAAAGGACGGTTTTGAGGGAAACAGTGGGAAATATTCCGCACGGGCCTCCCTTCCATTGTTGACAAAGGAATTGCGGCATCCGAGTTGGAGTGGATGTATACGAGCGGGGCGGGGTGGGTTTGGTTACGTTCGTTGGGGACAAGGCTGATAACCGGTTCAATCCCTCGCGCCATAGGAGTGCAGTGTGGCACTGTTTATTGTGAGGTTTGAAAAAAATCGGTGGACCATCACGACGGAGTTCCTTTACCCTTTCTCCGGACCGTCCCGTGTAAACGAATTGTCACATTAGGATTCCTGTGCACGCGGATATGGGGCCGTGTATCTGGACGCGGAAGGTTTAACCTTTGGGCGTGTTCGGACGAGGAGGTTACACTCATCGAGAGAAAGAGGGAAAGCGAGAGGGAGTGAAATACTGATAGCTTAATAGATCGCAAAGTGCATCAGAATAATTGATGCGAGTGTTTTCATCCACATGTCTTTTCCTTTTGTGGTGTAACTAAGTGAAAGGCCCAATGGTAGAGCTGCGAGGAGTCGGTCGGTGAAAGTTACTGAAGGGAAAAAGTAGTTAGAATTGCCTCCACTTTCCGCTCATTCACTTCCCTTCCCCTCTTTCTCTTTCTCATGCTCCGGTAGACCTTCCCTCCCTCCCTATCTGGGCTGAGGACGGGCTTTATAACGTTAACATAGAAAATATCCTCTCCACCTATTATTTCCCGATAGATTCCCTCTCCCTCTCCTCTACATGTGATCCCACTTTCTCTCTCACTCCCACAACCAGCTTTGCAAAGAGCTAATGTTTTAGTTTGCTCCCATATCCCGTTCTAAATTCTCCCTGTGGTCATTTCCCGGCGTTTATATTTATTGCCGTTGTTATGCTGCTTGTTCTTGGGGGGACTCTTCTCAGTCCGTGCCTAAAATAATCTTAATGCTATTACCACTCGTTGGGAGGAGATGGTAGCAGGGCCCAAGGAGTGCTGACGTAACCGGAAGCGTAGGAAAGATCCCTTCAGTTTTCAACACCACTGCTCCGGGGTAGTGGAAAAAATTCCAACCAGATGCTCCACAACCACGTCGAGTACTACTACCACTGCTACTTACACCGCACGCCCACATTGCATTACCTTTATAATCCCTATCATCACAGAGCCATTATCACGGTTGTGATCAAAAGCATTAAAAATTTACTTCATTCAGTGCTCCTACAGTGCCAGGAGCCCTAGACGGTGGGTCCCCATCCTCAAACCTCCATAGCCTGCTCTTGGCACCGGGAACATAGACTATTAATCCACGGACTAGACTCGCTTCATGGGAGAGTGCAACCACGTTCCTGGCTACTGAATTAGGAAGAGGGGGAACAAGTGAAATTGGGATGGGAAGTAATGGACTAGCTCGCTGTCCATGATCTGCTGAATCTGCTTCCTTCCCCATGCTCTCCACTTCCACCCACATCCAGCTCACGTACATGTGACAATCAAGTGTGTGTGAACACACTTGCATGGGCTTCTGCCGTGGGCTAAAATTCATTCCCACTACTACTACAACTACTGCTACAATTACTGTGGCTACAGCTTCAAATCCTACGACCAGAGACGTTCCTATCCGGCAGCAGGAGTTGTACACCACTTTCAATACTTCATATGGTAATGCCCCATGTTTTGCGAAATTGTAGTTTTGTAGTGTAGAAAGTAAGTTTTGCACGTTGAAATCTTATAGTTGATACTATTATACGGATGATAGGGTTTAGTGTATTGGATGGAAGTGAGTCCGCGAATCAGCCATATTGGACGCGGTTATCCATGTGTGAAAAGATAGCACAGCTAATAAGCGGTATAAAATATCCCCTTGGATGGACATGAGTTCCTGCTACCTAAACGAGAGAGCTAGGGTAGGTACATTCTTTTTTCCCATGCCGATTGTTGACTTATAGTTTTCATTGACTTAAAATCCATCTGATCTCAAGATCATCAGCGGCGATTCTGCTTCACTGCGATCACACTACGATCATGCTCTGTCATGAAGTCGATTGTCATCATGATCCCCCGATAATCAAAGTAATCAACTCCCGGGTGATCATCATGTCTGTAATCATGATGAACATGAATTGGGTTCCAGTTATCAGTAAACTTGTAATTGGTAATCCACAATTACAGTTCACCTGTAGTTCTAAAGATTATAGCTAGTAATAATGTTCACCTGATTGCACTTCATGATCTCTGCGTACTGAAGGATGATTAAAAAATTATTGTTAGACTAAAGATTATTCCATATTAGATAGTATTCAATTACTTTTTATTATTTTCTTGGGGTAAAGTGACGAAGGAAGAACAAAGAGAATTATCTGGTAATGATCTGATTTCCTGCTTAATTTGCTCAGATTAATGCTACAGCAGCATTACCAGCGAGGACTGGGATACAGACTGGAGTTTATCGACCTGGGTCCTTTCTCCAATCAATCACCCAGAGAAACTTCACCTATGAGAAGAACAGGATGAAGTTGCAAGGAAGGATTGCTGGACTCATTTTCCTCCTCTTCTGTAAGTAACACAAGTGGACCCCTCTTATCAGTCCTTCTAACACTCATTGCTTCGTAGTTCTTATAACTGGGATTCAAATGTATTGTGGAACCACCATCATTATCATCTATCTACCTGTTGCCGGTAGTGATAGGAATCCCCCCGGTGTGGGAATCAGGAAAATCCTCTCCGGAGTGAACTGGCGTAGTTCTCCGTCACCACAGACTATGGCTGGGAAATCGAATTAATTACTCGTGACAATTTTCATGCATTGGATTTCATCCTCCCACCGAAACCGCCACTGGGCACTTGGCTGGGATAGGAGGAAATAGGGCTACAGTTTGTACCTTTCCCAGGGAACCAGAGAGAGAGTCAAGTGATAATCTAATGAATAATTCAGAAGCTTGACAGACAGTCTACAAGTGCTTTGATGGGTGAGGATGGGGCGAGTACAGTAAGCAGTTTAAAAGCCCGGTAACACCGAGCCTCAACTTCCAGTGGGCTGTTGAGGACCGCTGGAGCAGAAAGGCTATCCGTGCTTCTCATCTCGCTACTCTCACGGCCCCGCCCGGTGTTAATATGGCTGGAAAAAGGGAGATGTGTACAACGGTGAACGTCTTAGAAATTAAGCTCTCCCGGTGCTGGAATAAAGAGGAACTACGAGTTAAGATAGGAGCTCCCTTGAAGACCCAGAGGCCTCACCCTTCTCTCATCTCTCCTTGCGGATCCTGCGTATTGTTCAACAAAGCGTTGTTTATTGGTCTGAAAGCGCAAAGGATTTGTTCGTGGCTTTCCAGCCTGGAAAAGCTCGTTAAACTTCTATGGATGGCGCCATTCCGAATGCCGCCACCGCTACCACCACCACTGCCGCCCTCCCTATTAAGCTCGATTCTATGTATGGGGATGTACAATCGCACTGGGTTATCTGTATAAAACCCTCCCTGATATGTGCATATGCTTCAGTTACCGAAGGAAACGGTTAGTGCGTAGACATTAGATAAATAATTATCACCGCAACAGTGTATCCTGTCCTATGATCCATTCAAACAAACTGGGTAAAGTTATTAGGGAAGTATGTTTGTAATTACTAATTAGTGATAATTATAGAAATCGGGTAGAATGAAAGGAGACTTTCGAGCAAATCTCCATGGATTCAGCCTCCCGGGTTAAATGGCAGATTGACTGTTGCTTATAGATCTCTCAACATTTTCCTCTCCCCATGGCCCCCTACTACTATATGACTGTGTGAATTGGATAGAATCCGGAGGGTGATAAGGCTCATACGGTTACGTCTTGGAGTGGTCTCCGCTGCTATACGGATCAAATGAAACCCAAACCTATATTATTCCAAAAGACTTAAGCCATTTGCTTCAAACCCAGTCCTTTTTCTGAGTAAAAACATGTCTCGCACAGACGAGACTGTTAGTTTATGTGGGGATAGAGTGAAAGATTTTCAAGAGGGTATCAACGGGCACCCTATGGCCAGGTTGAGGACGGAACATATGCACATTGTGGTGTCCTCTAATACCACGATTAATACGTTTTGCGCTTCAAATCCTGAGTTTTCTGCTCCTTCTCTCCCGGTCTATGGTTATGTCACTCTCGGTTCTCTATTAGCGTACGAAGAGGGTCCATCATAGTGCCCAGGTCTCGGAGGACTAGTGGCACTGGGAAGGGGAATTGCCTACCCTTTGTCATTTCCCTCCCCAATGCTAAATCTTAATTATCATTATAACCTCGGAGGCTAACGTCCGCTGAGGAAATTAATTAACAATGAGCGACCGCCTTTATGCAGGCTATGGATAGCTCGCTTTCCATATCCCCTACGCAAGAGATGATACAGTCTCAGCTCTGGGTCTCAAATTGTAAGAACGTATGCGTATATATGTGTGCCAATCGGATGGACAGTGCTCCAATGTGAGGGCTCATTGAGGACAACTACAGAATTAATCGGAAGGCTGGAGTTTTCACATTGGGTCTGGAACTCATTTCCATCCACTTTCCTCCCCCTTCCAATATCCGCCCTCTACTAGTTCTCATCACTCTCCCTTTGATTTTTCAACGGGAGCCGTCATCGGTATCGGCCACATAACGTACACTACCTTTAACCTTCGATCCGAATAACTATGGGGAGATGTGGCCACAACTTGGCTTGAGGAATCAGGATGTGCCAAAGTCATGGGAATAGTTCAGGTTAACACCTGAAGGGCTGTCTTGCTCGAGGGAAGAGGGAAATGCTCCAACCAGCCGTAGCCATCAGCATTTTCTTTCATGTAGAAGTGCGGAGCTGTTGACCTATCTGTCATATCCAGGGTTAGTCTCGACGACAGAGGAAGTACGAGCCGTTCTGCACCAGATAACACTCGACTCAAGTTGCACAGACACAGGCACACACACCACCAGACGTCTTTCACTTGTCCGGATGATCCAGCATAGCGATGCGGAAGTATGCGTCAAGATTCTTCGTGTCACTTTTATCAGACGTTGCAGTTAGTACACAGTTAATTTCCGCAACCTCTTTTGCGCCTTTTTCCTCAGATTTAAGTGGAGGCCAAGCTGCTGCAATCATTTTTTCCGAGTTGCTTTTCAAACCTATTTTTTTTCTTAAGGAAAGTGTGTGTGTGAGTGTGCGTGAGCGGTAGTCATGGAGGGATAAACCATTTTGGGAAGTGAGATTGACGCGGACTGGCGGGCTCGTATGTTCACACATCAAACAATCTTATTGGGCTAGGCCAACTTTTTTCCGCGGAGTATAGTGGCGTGGCGGTGGTGGTAGTAGTAGCTATGGTCAGCCAAGGGTGACTAAGAGCGGCTAATGCCATAAAAAGGGGCGCACAAGGGCTATCTATGAGGGTCGATCTGCCTCTCATCTACTACATCATCATCGTCATCCTCGTTGTATCGGTCCACTACCTACATCTCTAGTATATTCCTTTCTCTCTTCTCGGATCAGAGCTTGGGAGGGATGTATTACGGCAGACGTAATGGTAGTGAGGAGGCACATGTACTCGTCATTCACAATACAGGATTTCAGTTCATCCTTTTGCCTGAGTTAGTCAGCGAATGAAGTTGCCCTCATGTGCGATATGAGCTTACTAGGAGCGGATCCCCTCATGTCCCATGTCCCTCATCATCACCCTTGTATGAGGAGGGTGACCACGAGGATTTGGGGAATTCCTTTCAATAAGTTTATTGCTCCAGTTCATCGTCCAAGAAGGACAGTAATCGCCACTTTGGTTAAAGGGGAAGTCCCGTGGTTGTCTATAGACTCATCAGACCCCTGACCAACCGCCTTTTTGTCTTCTGCCGTACTCACCTTCAATATCCTGTTCAGACAATACTCCACTTGAACGTTCATTCACTGTAATGCGAGCAGACCCGGGCAATGTAACACCATTGGGAAATGCTTGGGTGGGTGGGGGAGCGCATGTGCAATACCATCCGTCCTCCCAGTTTGTCAGAATAAGGGAGAAGCGGAAGTGAGAGCAATCAGGGAGTTTGGCCCACTGTCTACCTCCATGCCGCCCACTCTTTCCGCCCTGTCATCATCTGCGTCGTCTGCTCACTGTGGCCTGATCCACAATGGGGAGATCAATCCGCTCTCCGCTTGACCGCAAAAGTCTTCAAGGGGACTGAGGCTGTCAGGAGCGTTTCCGCAGCTGTCACGCCATAGTTTGCATACAAGCGGGATTCTGCGGGGAAAGAGAGAGATACAAATAGAGAGGAGAGAGGATGGAAACGTAGCTGAGTGGATGACATTCATTACATCCGTGGCTTCTTTAAAGCTGGCCTGAACTGGGTTGAAAAAACTTTGGCTCGTGGTTCAACTTTGGGTTTGCCAACATCCGAGCTCTGGCTTTCCAACAGAACCCTGTTAACCACATTATGGGAAAGAGTGAACCCTCTTAACAATTTCCCAAATAAGGATGTGAAACTTTCCTCCGGACGCATCATGTTGTTGTCGTTTGTGGTATTAGCGGCGGTGGTGGTGGCGGCCGTCGGGCTAGCCAAAGTTTCCCCGAAGGACTTCCACGTAAAGGAGGAACATTCATCCGCCAGGTTTGTCCTCTTTCTCCACCCCCTCCATGTTGTCGTTTGTGGTATTAGCGGCGGTGGTGGTGGCGGCCGTCGGGCTAGCCAAAGTTTCCCCGAAGGACTTCCACGTAAAGGAGGAACATTCATCCGCCAGGTTTGTCCTCTTTCGCCACCCCCTCCTCCTTCTTGTGCCTCCCGCATTGACGCCAGATGTAAGTGTGCATAGTGGGGAAGTACACTGATAAGCACAGAAATGAGAGTAAAGACAATAGGTACAGAGGATTTTTGGAATCATTTTCCAACCACGTGTTTTTTTCAAAATGTTTCCCATTGAGCCTACAAACTGATCCATTTGAGCGGGGAAGCAACTCGCTTTTTTTAACGGTTAAATTTCACAAAGACATCCGTCCAACCCTACCCTGTGCCTCTTATTCTCTGCAGTTTCTATCCAAATAGCTCCTTTCTCTCCATAATTATGAAGAATCGTGCGAAGGGGAGTGAGAAAAACTCGGTCTTAGCTGCTTCCCACACATTAGTTTCACTATCACTACGACGACTAGAAAACTTTTTTGGGAAAATTGAAATGACGCCAGGAAGGAAATTCTACCCCTTAAGTTCTGCATGGTACAGAGTTTGTGAAAGCAGAGGAAAAAATCCATGATGATACTGGCACAGCGGCTGCCACTGTTGCCAGCCTTGCTGGAGGGAACATATAATCAGGGTTAGGGAAGGGCATTGAGAGAGAAAACAGGTGCCGCCGGGTGAGCTGAAGGGATAGGTGCTACGGCTTTGAAAGCGTGAACCCAATCGGATCTAAATTAGATCTTACGGTGGAGGGAGTAAAGTGCAACGTATGCGGCTGAGGAACACCGGATTAATAGTAGTCCTCCGTCTGCCCGACATGATCTCAAAGGTTCCACGGCTGTGTGGCTGTCTACATACGTGCATATGTTGAGAATGTTAGGAGTGGGGAGGCAATAGGCAGGAAGTGTGATACCGAGTTTACATACTGCCTTCCCATTCCGCAGTCTTTACTAGGATTAGCTCAGTAGAATTTACCCATACATTGGCACTGGGGGGCACAGGGAGGACATGACCAGTTTGGTGGCTCTCCTCAGTGAAACCTGCTAATGGTGCTAACGACTGGAAATTGCAGATGAGGAGGAGAGGAAGGGAGGATTCATCCACGGTCTGTATCGCTTCCTCTCTTTTCTCTTGATGTGAGGGAGGGAGAGGATAGGACGGGTAAGAGCTAAATCGAAATTTGGCCAAGCATTCACTAATCATGCTGTAACACTTGCCCATGACGCGATAATTCTTTGCGGAAAATGAAACCTGCAATTTTTATTGCTAGCTTGATAGCTAACTGCCCCCTCTTCTATATGAGACATGAGGGTAGGATCTGACGGGGAAAGAGAGAGCCCCTTTCACTCGAAATAGCTAGCCACGGTGGATGTGTATGCTAGGCTCATAGGAAAATCCGTACGCGCATTCGCGCGCACACATACGCACGTACACGGTCGTCCTGATATACGTAAATTCTCATACACACGCAACCATCCTTGTACGCTCGTGGTCATTCACGTCCTCATACACATACAGCCACTTGCACCCAAAAGTTCTCCCAGAATTCACAAAACATACCTTGTGTTACCTTAAAGGGATAGTTGAGCTATACATAGCCTTTCAGCACGTCCTCTGGTTACAGCCGGCCCCAACTCGTAAAAGCAGAGCATTCTGAGCGTATGTAAGCCCATAATAACAAATTCCCACTACTCTAATGTATTATATTAATAGTAGGGGCGTGTGTGGTGTATGCTAGCAGTAATGGTGGTGTTATGGTTGATGGTGGTGAAAACTACCCGGGATTTCCTAGGGTCGAGTCAGTACAGCGGTAGGAGTAGGAGCAGTTTTAGTGAGACTTGTGGAAATGTATTCCCAACCAGAGGTCTTTCCATTCAGCGCCCATGGGTTCTTTTAAAATGTTTATGGCGTCAGGCACAGACACAGACCGGGAGACAGAGGAAGACAGAGTGTGTGTGAAAGAGAAAGAGAAAGTGAAAGAGGGAGGGGCACGAGCTATGTAGTTAGCTGTGGGTGTGTGTTAGTGTGGATGGGAGTTTGGGGAAGAGCCGCAGAGAGGGAGAGGGAAAGAGTGAGCGAGTGGAGGAGAAGAGCGGGAAATTACGCTAAGAGCAACAGTAAAGAATGATATTATTACAGCACCTATGTTTACGATAGTCACCCCAAAAAATGAATGGGGCATTAGCTCTGCTCTATTTTTCATTCTCATGAGCTCCGCGGCTTTACACTTATAAGCTCTTGGAACGGACAACGACAGCCTGTAGTCATCCACTGTATCTTTGTCTTCAAATATTGATATTTTGTCTGTATTTACGTCCTGCGAAATAGTGAGAAGGTTATGGCAGTTGAAAATACAGTGCCTCCTTGCTGTCGACTGTTTGTGAGCACACGGGCGTGAATTTGTGCGTGAGTGTGTCTACAAGGATAGGCACAAATTGTGAGGCTGGATGGCTCTATGGGTATGGAGAATTGCACTAAATTATTTCTGCTGTGTTACGACATAACTATTTCCGACTGCTCCTACTCGTGGCGGCAGTAGTGGTGGGGTAGTGGGGGTGATCATAGCATGAGCCTACAACTGTCTTTCAACTCCCGTCACACACTCCATTTTAACAGGTCCCATGTGGGACTAGATTTGAAGGGAGGGAGGGCTGGTGCATTATTATTGGTAAGAATAAATAAATACTTCAAGTCCCCACTCCCAGTCTAGACGTCCCTCCTGTTCATACAAAGAGTTGGTATCTGTATCAACGTAAATTTCAGCATCGCCATTAGCTTCCACTCTATTAAATCAATTTTATACATTCATACGAATCATATTTATGTCCCTTTCTCTCTCTCTTGCTCCCTTCCTCTCCCCCTTGCAATGTATGCGGACTACGCTGCGACTCCCACTTCATGAGAAGGACCTTTATCCAGATGTAATTTGTTGCATTGTCCGCCTCCCGGCCAACTATATGGCTTCGCACACCCCTCCCTCCATCCCATTCCGTTAGCGATGAGTGTGTAAATTTTGCAGCACATGGCTGCCACCGATTTATTTTGTTTACCTTTGTTTTGAAAAATGTGAGCAATAATTCCCCCTCCCCATTGACAAATTTTAGGTTTCAACTTGAGAAAGAATTGATTATGGTGGAGATTCAAAGTTTGGCAAAGTGTTACCCCTAGCCCGACACAGTGGCATAAAAATAGCTAGGAGTAACTTTATCCCTCGTGCAAAGAAGTTGAAGTCCCACATAGGCGGATATTTTAGACAGATGGCCAAGTCTGGGGAAAGTATATGTACTAATATGTGGTGCTCCTTTGTTGAGCACTCCTGAGATATTGGTGGGACTCCTACGCCCCGGCACTTGGTTAGTTAACAGCGCTATATGAGAGCGGGCTCCATCCTGATGATGTGATCGTTCAGAGATTATGGTAATTTTGGAATGGAAGAAAATATCCACATGGGCCATGTGGAGCTCTCGCTCAGGATTTACTACAGCAATAAATAGTTTTTTTCTTCATCACCACCACCACCGCTCAGACCATTGCCAGTAGGTATTTGCCGTCGTCGACAAAGGCAATAATTCTACTCGAATTAGAGGGTAAATTACTTGGTTTTCATAAGGAAAATTAGAGAGGGGGGACGGCAGAGAAGTGTTTTTTAAGGCTGGGTTGTAATAACTTTTTTCAAAATATTTCTTTCTCCAGGCTACAGGCAAACCCTTACCACCCCCCCCTACTACTCCCTACGTATGATCCTGATATTTAGGATTGAAGCATATGTTTGAATCCATACGTACGGTCAAGTTACGGAATGTAGTTGAAATTTCATCCCAAAGTTTTCTACCAACACCACTCCTACATCTTCGGCTGTTTCCCCTCAACCGAAAGCTCTCTAGCCTTCTGCAGAGATAATTCCCTTGTACTCCTAGGATGTTAGGAAACTCTGGACACGTACGGAGAGTTTGTACAGTACGTTCACGCCTGACCTTACTGCCCATTCGTTCTACAATTTGTTACTTGTTCTCTTCCGTAGTAAACACATACACGGTCTTTGATCTATAGATGTGCTCCTCCCTCCTCTGTGTCGGGGTTTTTGGAAGAGGAAATTACCGCCGGCCCATAACGTACAGGCGTACGTGACGTGATCTTGTCCTCTCTCTCTCTCTCTCTCTCTCTCTCTCTCTGTTTCTTAAGGCGCTATTTTTGCATTGCAGGCCACGTTACGAGAGTCAAGTTCAAAACTTTATGTCGAAGGATAACCCATTTGGGAAGGACGGCTCCTGGCGAGGACGGCGGACGGAAAGTGATGATGGGGGCACCTGGTTGGTGTAAAATATATCGTGTGTAGGGTCAGCAAGTGAAATGTTTATTTTGGCCGCGAAGCGATGACAAATGTGGACAATTTATCAAAGGTGGTAAAGAGGAACCCGGGGGGACTCCTCTTTGTATGACCGCGGCATACATACGGTAGTTGGCTGTTCCCCATCTTTTTTCCTCTTTTGCTCTCTCACTCTCCCGCTTAGCCTCTCTCTCTCTCTCGTTCCTCCCTCATTTTCTCACTCTTGTCCTATTTGACGCTTTGCCCTATGGCTGCTCGGGCTAGCTGGGGAGCGAGCGGATGAAGCGAGTGCGGGCATAACAGAAGAGTGTTTCACTGTTGTTGGGTTTAGTAAGCCGGAAAACGCTCCGTAAAAAGTAATACAATGTCGGAGACAATGAGAAAGGAGTCAGTTGAGCAGGCTGACTAAAGCCGCTCTCCAGTCAAGTTGGAAAAAATGTGTAGCGGAAAAGATGTGGACATAGCGAGGTGGTCGCGAGGGGAGGATTTCTACATTTTATCTCCTCGTCTCTCTTCTAGCGAACAATTCTCTTCTTTGCCCCTCCTGTGCCCGCCTCCACGCTCATCTTTCCTTGAAGCCACTTCGTTGGCCACTTTGACATTTCTCCCACTGATTCTCAAGTCTGGTCCTCCCCGTTCACCTCCTCCTTTCATCTTCTCTAAGCACTCCATCCGGGCCACGAATTTGAGCCTCACCGCTGTACGTAGAATTATGACCGTTACTGACGAGTCTATACGAGTAGGAGTTTCTCACTGATTCCTCAATGTCTTCGCCCTTCTCACGAACCCATATTGTAAGTGGAAGCGGGAGCTTGAGACGTGGAGGAATTGCGGAGACGGATGTTGCAATGTGGCAAATAACCTGAGAAATGTACACAGGAGTAGAGCACATATGTCACTGATTTTTTTCACTAGTGCCACCGCCGACGACGACCCATTATTATTATGACACCTCAAATTCTGTGCTGTCAATCCCTCGATGTTTTTCAAGTATTTTTTAACCTATCCATATTCCCATTGCAACGGGGATATAGCCACTCATAATCCGCGGGTGAATGGTATGGCATTGTGGAAAAGATATCGGTCGGCTCGGGTTTCTTTTATGCTCGGGAAAAATCTAACTGGCTACGTATACAGTTTGCATCCAGTCGAGTTCAATGAAGGGGGTAAAGGAGTGTTGGCACATTTTTCTTATTCACCGCGCAAACCTATTCTATTTTAACTGTCAACAGAAAGTAAGAGAGTGAGAGCGAGAGCGGCAGACACTTGAGTTTGTAGAAAGTGAAAAAGTCTGCACTTAATAGATAAATATGAATGGTTTTATAGGAAAGTGGTAAGGGGAGATAAGGAGGTAGTGAGGGCGGAGGAGCTGGATGCTTCCACGTCCTCTCCTTCTCCTAGGCAAGGATATTACAAAAGGGGAAAATACTCTGGTTAAAAAGTATGTATATGGCATACAAATGGGCTGGCGGATGGGAGCAGGAATTCATGTTAATGTTCGGCCAGGGCTGCTTTTGCCATCACCGTCAAAGTCCATGAACCCTCGTCATCACAACCTTGCCTTTGTAGTGATGGAGGAGATCAAGTGTGCTGTAGTGGGAGTTTTGCAAGTATGAATGGACAACTTGATGGGATTGACTGGGACTGAACTCTCAGTCACTCAGTCCACAAGTAGTCCCACTCCCCTTTCCCCATTCATTCGTAACTGCAGAGCACTTCTCCGATAAAATGCCAAAAAAAATAGCAAATAAGCTCAGCGGTGGTACAGGGGACGGCGGAAGGGATTGAAGGGAGTTGCCCAAAAAAATGGCGTAATGATTCATAAAATATATGAGAAACCTTGATCCAGGGAGCATTTCCTACACATCGATGAGCTTAAGCTTGCGTGGCCACATATGTATTTATATTTGTGCCTCGAGCTGACAAAAAAGCAAGGATACTCGTTCAACAACTTTTCAAAATTGCTTTAGTGAGCAGAGAAAGCGAACGAGAGAGTAGCCAGGAGGGATTCTTTCATCGTAGACTTATCTAACCTTTAATCTAACTGAAGCCATCTGAAGAGCGTAGAATTCATCCTGAACTTCATTTAAGATGACACTCACCGCCCCTTCTTCAAACGGATGATGATGGGGGACGTCGTGGAGGTTTATTTGCATTGCAAAGTCTTCAGTAGTAACTAGCAGGAGCTAATGTTGATGCGCGGCTTCCAATAAGGTGGATGAGTGGTTCTTGAACTGTGATGAAAGGTCTGGGAGAGCAGGTCTAGCAGAAGTCTGTAGATGTCCTAAACGGATATATCTGTCCCATTTCTCTGATAATTAGGAGCTCCGAAATGGTTTCCGGACGTCCTCACCACTGCCACATCTTCACCCGTCCCGACTGCACAGTTTCGTTCCGGCCCTTCTTAGGAGTGCTGGACTTCAAACGGCGGGCTCAAGTCGGCAGGAATTAGTGGTTGTCATAGCGAGGGCTGTAAATTTGCCAAACATTCTCATGGCTCCTCTAACTCTGGAGTTACTTTCAGATCATCCGAAGAAAAGCGTTTGATCCGGGTAGAGATGCTCTCAGCTGGACCACTCCAGTTGTACCGTCGTACTCTTGGACATACCATGAGTATGGACATGATCAGAGGAAGGTCAAATACGACTTGAAGGTCTGCTACAGCTTCCTACACTGTGCCTCAGTCGGACGGCCATAATTTCGGGGCAACTGTACTTGACATAGGTTGTCGGTTGTCGTGCCTAGACACAGACACAGACGTCTAAGCCCACGTGCACATTTAAACTCATATACGAACCCATCCTATCACATGTATCTGCCTCATATGCGTGATCCAGGTTTCACAGTAAATCTCACATACAATTTCCGTACTCACACTAAATTAACCGCGTAAAATTAACAGAGTAGCAAAGGGTGAGGTACTGTTAGTAACATTTGAGGGCAGATATGCAAGAAATGGAGCTTACGTGCGTCGAGTAAATAATCCTACTTTGTTTGCAAATGAAGGACAAGAACTTAAGTAAATTTCTCATAGCTCTCTACCCACTTGGTGTCATCAATACGTTATGATGAAGTGTGCCGTCGTCCAACCCCGAAAATATCCTCCTCTCTAGTGCTCGTCAAATAAGCCCTGTAAATTTGTGATGTCATCCTAATAGCATTATCACCAGATTCATTTCCGGCCTCGCCTCCTCACTCCCCCATCGTCATTCCGGGATTGCTACAAAGATGATACCAGTGGCACAGGATGGCGAGTGTCTGCATATCAGTTACTTGGTAACGGGGAGTGGATGCAGGAGTATGGGGTACGGGGAGGTAGTATGGTGTATTATGATTTCATACTGGAAGCATGTAGCTGTCAATTCTACCGTCTTCTATTGTCATCCCGCTATATGCGAGAAAAGTTGTCATCTGGAATCTGCACAAGTACCGCTGTCGGAAGCGGACTCTACCATGAAACTCTGTGCCATGGGAAGGTTCATCCCTAATTATGTTTATTTATTCAGCCTCCCTTGAAATATTTCCCGCACTTCTATCCCCCCTCCCTCCGTGCATGCATAAGTGTACCATGACGCTATAAGATGTAACCCTTTGCCCCTCCATTCATCCATGCGGAATCCAGTCAATTTGATCTGCTCAACATCAGTCAGCATAATGTAGAGAATCAAGTCCCTTGTAAATAATCGCACAGTCCCTTCATTCAACGTGAAAGCTAGTCAGTCAAGCGGGAGGATATTCTCAGACTTGCCGAGCTCTAAGATGGAACTACGTGGTCACTACTTCCAGAGACTAGCATCCTGACATAAGAGTATTTGGGTCGAGGTAAGCCCACGAGGGCTGACAGGCGGGTGAGCCAGAGGAAACGACTTTGTGAAATGAACGTGAGTTTCCGCTGAGAGCCTCCGCTACTCACATGCATCGATCAAAGACACCGCTACTAGCTTCTCCACCCGGATGCAACAGTAATGCCCATTTAGAGTGCTCTTCTCCAGAGGTGTGGTTATCGTCCCCTCTAATTATCCACCGTGAAGGAAGAAGGACGAAGACGGTAGGAGGCGGTGGCGGTGGAATGGCTTACGCGAGCTTTCTCCATGTAATGGCGTCTCAGGAACTTCCCTCCTACGATGAATGGATATGGCAGAAGTAGTGGTGGGAGGGGGGCAATGATAATGACGATGATGGTGATGATATGTGCGGAGCAGTGTAGCGAGGTGAATTATGTGAATTGAAAAGGCTGAAATTCGAAGGGAAATTCGACTCATGAATTATGAAAAAGGTTTTCACTCCCCTGCCCACATGAGGCACATATGAGGACCGTTGGGTGCACTGAGAGAAACATTTGCATGGTAGGAGAATGTGGGAGACAGTGAAATTTGTCCGAAGACAAAGGAGGAGGGTACTAGGGTTATATTATGGGAAATGTCAATTTCCAATGATAAATATCACCCGCATTACTTCCATGATTAATTGGACCCCTCTGATATACCCATTACCTTCTCATCATTCAAGCCGAATTGTACCGAGAGGGTAGCCCTATGGATATCATGCATAGCAGTTCTGATGCGAGAAAACTTCATGGACGAGGAACGTTTTTTTATTTTGACCCAGAATTCAAAAAAGTGCAGCATACACATGAAAAAAGTTATAGCGGTGAGTGTCCTCCTTAAGTAGGGAGATCTGTTGTATTAAATGGTTGCACTTGAGTGGGACGAAACTAATGAAATATGAACTTTGTAATGTGCATGCATATATACGTATATATGTGTGCGAGGCTTCACCTTCGTTCGAAAAATTGACGGACAGGAGGGTGGGGAAGCGAGTGATGAAAAAAACAGGTGCATTCATCCGCTGCTCACGAGCCGCCGCCCATCCACTCCGGACTGGGAGTTGGAAGGAGGATTTGAGGAAAACCAAAGGTCTTACACCCTGTCCGATTGGGGATTGTTGAAGTAGATTAGTTTTGAGAAAGAGGAGTGGGCCGGGATGGAAACTCGGGAAGATTTGCGGGAAATGAAGGGAATGATCCATTTGGAGTTGGGGTGAAAGTATTATAAGTTGGTGTATGAGTGGGGTTCGTTGGAGGAAGATAATGCTGTTTGGAGGAGGAGAAAAATAAAAGGGACAATGAAGTGTCTCGTCTAATGGAAGTGTGGAGATGAGGAATGCATGTACAGGGATGATACTGTAATAAAAGTGAAGAGGCTCAGACCCGTGCGCTCTCAGGTCCTCCGTAACCACGTCATTTAGGTCTACAGGGAGGAAGTTTGTACGTGTGTGTATATGTGTGCGAGTTCGTTGGATGTTGCACATGTGTGTCAGCTTGTGTGTGACTGTTTGTGTGTGTGTGTGTGTGGAGAGAGTGGTAGGAGATCAATAGTGGACGTGGTGGACGGGAACCCATTTGCCATTGCCATCATGAGAAAAGAGCCATTTATTGACAGACAGGCACACAATCGGGCTCGTAATAAATGTATCTGGGTAGGAACCGGGGTGAATTTTGAGAAATAGGCTATAGAATCTCAAGTTGTGGGCTGAAGAAGCGGTTGTGGGTGGGCACGTGTGTGAGAACCGTCACACTAAGGGAACACACACACACACACGTGTGTCACTATGTTAGGAGAAGGTGTGAGACGGAAATCAGTCATAACTCTGGCTGACAAATATCCATAACTTTTCTTCCTATCAATTGAGCCTTGTTCTATCTCTCCCTTCGGCGTTCGTATGTCATGTGAACAAGTTTGAATCCACATCGTTTCTCAAAGTAGGAACCATAACCAGAGCCGATCGTGCTATATCCTCAAATTTTATCCCCGGTGCACTTTCCCAATTCATTCGCATGTGCGCCCGCTTGTGCAGAGGGGTGACTGCGTGTGAAAGTTTTTTGGGGAAAAATTATCATAAGTTGAGCATGAAATTTTCTTCAGTAATCCTTCAGGGGGCTTCAATTCCTCCAGAAACTTTTCCAGTGAGCATTAATTGATTCTACGTCTGCATTTTAACTCGTCTAATTTGTTATCCCTACCCACCGGATTATCCCCTGGTCGTTTTTGTGGGGGTCTACGGTTTCTTTAAATGTTGCTTTTGCCAGTCTAGTTGGTTAGTTTCATGGAACAATGTGCCGTTGAGCTTAGGGTCTTATTATCCTAATAATAATGAGATAAATAGCTCAGAGTATGATCTTGCCCTGTTCCCTCACCATCTTTGTCCTAAGTTCGGCGCTCCCTCCGAACCCAAAGTCAACAGCTCACATTTCCAACTGATACTACCAACTCCTCAGTTTTACTCTGTACGATAACATACCGACATCATGCTAAGGGTCTCCCGTATTTATCGAGCCAATATTTGAGAAACTATGTAGGCACAACTACTTGGACTCCTCAGTTTTACTCTGTACGATAACATACCGACATCATGCTAAGGGTCTCCCGTATTTATCGAGCCAATATTTGAGAAACTATGTAGGCACAACTACTGGGCCTGTTCGCACGTCTTAATTTTTCAGTTAGATTCTTATTAATGAGCTTAACAAAAAGTTTTGTTGTGGCCCAGCATGGAATAACTGCGGTAATAACAATTTGATTGACATTGCTGCCTGGATTATTAAGGGGCCCTGTTTACTTACCTCAAAGTTTTGATCAATGGTTGCCGGGGGGGGGGAGTACGCCCCTTCGCTTAAAAATTACATGTTAAGGATTTTCCCGATTTGAATTTCGCAGAAGTACTCATTAAAACCCTTAGTGATGAAAAGGGTGAAAATTTGGGGTTATGCTTATCGACTTGGAGCGCAAAATCATTTTCGAAAGAGTGTAAAATAGTTTTTTTTAAGCATCCGAGACCATATGAACACCAGACAGCAAGAAGGAGATGCATTTTTTGCGGGTTTTTCGAGTATAATTAGAAATTAAAACTGGGATTTTCTTATGGGAATTTTTTTGTGAAGACGCACGTGCCCACCCTTTGGTGGCGAAAACTTTTCAGGGCTTCTAACAGGCAAATCTGAATTTCGAAACTCGAAATCCTCGACCGCGCATGATCATTGGTATGTGCGCTCGTGGTATTTAAAAAGGCCCCCTTGTTAGTTTAAAGCCCGTAGCACAGGTAAGGTAGAAGACCAGCTTAAGATGGTGGTGTGTTACCCACTGGCTCCAATCGCTGAAGCGTTTCCCGAGGAAGCTGACGTGACTGTTTCCAAAACTTGTCACCCTTAAAATATTATGGACCACAGATGCAATGTGTGGAGAAATCCTGGGTAACTTTAGAAAAATTGATTCAGCTTAGTGGTATCCTTCAGCTCACACGGGTGGAGTGCGAGTAGCTCGAGCCTTTGTGGCTAGCATCACCGTTGGATTTTTCAAAGATGGCAAGTAATTATCCGGCCTCGTCACAACCTTCTTAATGATTGCTCCGGCAGTTGCCTTGACACTTAATTTTTCAAAGGATGTGGGACCTCCGGTCGTACTAAAGCCCACTTATGCTACATCGTCCACCGTCCCAGTTCCGACTTCCCAAGGAGAAGTAATTATATGGAAAGAGGATCAGTGGAGACTTAAGCTGGAAATCCTGAAGGGTTGCTTGGGATAATGAATCAGTTCCCTTATTCCGCCTCCACATACGTGTGCGTCTCTGCGTGCGTGCGTCCAGGTCTTTCGCAATCGTGGGTGAGGTCTATGTGAAAGTTGGGAGGGATTGATACAGGAAAGGGTATGGGATGAGTGGGCCTCCAGGAAGGTCTCTCAATCTACTCTCTCCTCAACGGCCACTCTATTGATTTTGTTATCTGAAGAAATAAACGCAAACTCTATTCTGTCTTCCGGATGGCATGATTTGGTTCATCAACTTGTGCGATTTACAAATAATGTGCTAGATTCTCGGTAATTGGATTTTCCCATCCTTTGGCCGGGCTTAAGCTCGTAAGAGAAGAGAGACGCCGGTTCAGTTCCCGCCTCCATCTCCTCTGTGTGAGGGAAGCACATATGGACCTGGTACATTTCCATAGAGACACATGCTATTTGAGCATTTCACCCGTCAGTATTACAGTCCTAAGGGCAAGGAGTCCCGTAAGTGGTGGGATGCAAGCGGCTATCACCTTGATGTACATTGGTATACGCCGCTAGGAAATAGGCAAGGAGAAGGCTCAATCAGGTTGATAGGGTGGGAGGTCCTGATTAATGTAGAGAAGGGAAGTGATGCTATATGGAGGGATAATCTTGACACGGCTGTCTATCTGATCGTGATCATCCTCTGAGAAACAATTTCCTTAAAACATAATCTCTCTTAGCCATTGTACAACCTTGTGATGAATGACACTCACTTGGCTATCACCACGTCTTTCTATCCGTCTGCCGATACTCGGAGATAAACATCGTAGTCGTCCCCTCTTTGCCCCGCTTGCATGTGGGCTTGCTTGGTACGACAGGAGGGAGGGAGGTTTAAAGTCACTTCTATCCTCCTCTTCCGTCACCTCATCTCTATCTCTCCGGTTTAAATGGATTGCCGTCCGAAAGTATCATCACGCCCATAGATGGATCTCCTATAGTCACTATATCTCCTCCATCCCCTGACTCTACATCCTACAGTTTTTGCATGTTGTGTGAGCCTATGCCACTCGTATGATCAATGATATCCCTTTACACTCAAGTTTTTCTTTTCTGTCAAAAATCCTCCAGTGACGATTCCATTATGTAATGCTCACTAGAATTTGTAACTGCCAAGTTGATGTGGACTTGCTGAGTGAGGAGGATCTATCTTTTGTCTCAGGCTGCCAAAAGGATGGAGTGCATCGGGGGATGTTCCCATCGTATCGTCACCAACTTGGGAATTTTGGGGGCTGTAGTGGCTCCGCACCCGACCGCTTTATGACATATGATGGAGGTGTACACTAGGTCCATCCTTAACGATCCTGTGCGTGTTTCATCCCTGACTTTGTGAGAAAGATTGAGAAACTTTCTGTACTCCCTTTCCCAAGGCGCGTTGAACAAGTGCCGCAGACCTTAGAGATTTTCAATGACGTCAAAGAATTTTTGTTTTGAGGTTATGCACATCGCATGCTTTTGAGCGAATATAGTTTGTTAATAGTGAAGCATAATAATATGCTGTGAACCTAAGGATTACTTTTATCTGGCTGGACAAGGACACTGTTGTAGAGTTTAATTAATACATTCAGCTCCTTCCGGCCCAAGAGTGCGTTTGAGCTTTGGCTCCGTCCTATACTTGTGAGTGGCGGTGGTTATGGTGTGAAACTTGTAGGTCGGCGAAAAGACTGATGCATTCACAAAGTGATTATTGTTGAATTCCTCTAAGGGTCCGTTGAACAGCTCAAACCGAATTTGATTCCGTGGTTGTAGCCATATTGTGCCGCATTAACGTTTGACCGGCTTGGGTTGAGCAGGCGAGGAAGGAGACGGAGTAGAGACTCCGGAGGCCGGATTGTTCATGGTGAATGTGTAATTTAAAGGAAATAGGATCTGTTGTGCCAGTTCAAAGTCTAGATTTTATTTTGATCCAGGAGATAGGGAAAGACTGTGTTTCCGGCAGAGACTAGCTCAATCCTCTTTTTCCACAAGGAGTGAAAGCTTGTAGCTGCGAATCAAATTTGGTACGCAGGAGTGAGCCCTGTACGGCATGAATGAATGCAAGAGCTTGAGAGAGAGAGAGTGAGAGCCAGCCAGCCGGTTTCGTCGGCTTCCATGTGCTGGGGTGTATCGGTTTATGTGTCTTGTGTGTGTGTACTGATGGTATGTGAACGGAAATAGCTGAGGAGTATACATGGATTCACACACACGCATGCATACACACATGCACATACGTTGAGCTGATGTGAGTAAGATGTGAATGCAATTCGGTAGGGCTGGAAATGCGAGCAAATCTCTCCGAAAATGCTCGAGATTAAGTGTTGATCGTTTGCATTTTTCTGAAGGCGTTTCTCCTAAGCGATTCGACGGATTCCATGTAGTTGGCAGATTTAAAGGCTGTTCAAATCCCATTTATCGGATCTTTTTATCTCCCGGTGGTATAAATTTATGGCCGCATGGATAACTTTCTTACGGGCTCTTAATGTTGTGAAACATTTAAAAATCCATACAATTCTCCCAGCGCCGCCTTGTCATCGCTTCCGACATGTCCAAGGACCAGCCACCATGACGGTTTCTCCTCGCATCCAATATATCCTCTCTCTCTCTCTCTCTCTGTCTCTGTGTGTGCCTCTTCCTCCTTCATCGCTTTGCGCTCCCCAACTTCTGTGCCGAGGCCGCATATCTTCCTGTAATTCGATAACGTCACACCAAGTTAACTGTGCTCGCACACACAGATACACATGCACACAACTCAGATTCCTGTCCGCGTCCGCATTATATATGCTTACGGAGGGCGTGACGTCTGGAAAAATCGTATTAGATCCTTGTTTATTGCGCGACTTGAGAGGCAAGGGGGCATGAAATCCATGTCCGGCGTCAGAAGGTATCGACAGTCTGCGGTTTCCTCCATCTCCTGCATATGATTGAATGAGACGAAAGAGTATGATATAAATTGGGCTTTGCAGCAGCAGCAGGCCATTCTTGCCTCCCTTCTTCCGAGCCATTTCCATTACTCCTCCGTAGTTGTCACGATAGGAGTCTTTAGAGGGTTGTCCCACTTGACCAGGGTACCTGATAGAACGGTTGATGCATATAAAGGAACCCGTTCTTACTGGGCAAATTCTCTTGCGATTCCAAGCACATGCCAGTCTCAGAAAAGATATGCACAATACTTTCCGTGTATATACCCTAGCAGGTGTACTCTTTTCCCCATGTTGACGAAGTTATAGGGTGCGTGCGTTTGTTGCTGGCGTTTTCCCCGTGAAAATTGCGTGTTAAGTTCTCTTTGATAATTTTCCTTGTTTACCATCACAACTTTGCCACATTGCGGGAGAAATTTATGAGGATTCAATTCCGTTAATCTAATGGAATCCGCGGCCCTTTGAAATATCCCCCTCTGGCGGCTCGAATTCCTGCTTTGTCCATCTCCTGCCCGTCCCTTTACTATTTCATATACTCATGCTCCGCAGCAAGCGGTGGGAAAGTTGAAGAAAGGGAGAAGAAGATGGATCTGGGACAGGCAGCCGTTTCCACGGGAACGGAGTAAGGGGCTCAAATGATCGGATTTTATAGGGACTCTTTATTAGGCAATAATAATAGCCAACTCTCAAGCTGACTCTGTATAGCTTTATTATGGGCAAAGGTCTTCCTGATTCCTTCACTACCGCACGAGAATTGTTATGGGCCGTCATCAAAGGTTCATCATATCAATCCTCTCGCTATCCCCTCAGTCCTCAGCAGGGAACATCTTCGAACTATTTGGAGATATTGTGAGAGTTCCACACATATGTGTTCCATAAAACCCTATGTTACGTGCGCGGTTCTTTGTGTTCTCGTTGCACGTGCGGGGTGCGTCGGTGGAGGTGATTGTGTACGTTTGTGTGGACGTGTGTGCGTGCGCCTAGAGGAAAGTTTGAAGGTCGTATCAACTTGGAATAAGTCCTCATGACACGTTGGGATGGAAAACAATGTAGTGGAAGAATCAGGGTGATTTTCTAAATGAGTTGACAGGGAGCACATAAAGAGTCTGGATGGGTTGGGTGGTAGGTGGAGTGGGAGCTGCGGAGTTTCATGAGATTGTTACCGTTATAAACTTGTACTAGTTTAGAAGTTTGATAATAATTTCTGTTTTCTGGCCGGGTGTTACTTCTCTCGGAGTCAGCAGGGGTGGAGACGTTCTAACGTCTTGTTCCCCTATACCTCGTCTATTATTTTTTCCGCGTCCGCCGCTCTCTTACCGTGCACTTACTACGATTTGATCTGGTGGCTGTCCAGAATGAAATCAATCCATTAAAGTCTCCTTGTAGCTCGTATGCACAGCTCTCCATCATTATTGACGCGGTGGCAGGGGATTAGGGAATAAGGACTGTTGGGACCTCCTCCACTCCGTAATAACTGTTGGTTGACAGCTTACCCGTTAGGATGGCATATAGTAGTGCACATGGAGGCGGAAGTATGCTTGCACAACAGAGATGTTACCGTTTGTCAGAATAATTTCTTGAGGAAGGGAGAGGATTCCGTTGCAAATTGTTTTCTCAACGAGGCGTCGTCCCTCCAACTCTTTCAAAAATAAAAAAAAAATTCCGATAAAGACTCCGTCCTCGAAGTATTTCTTGAGAACTCAACGTTGGATGGGAATTTTGATTGCAAGGAGTCCAAGATATTTTGCTGGGGATAGAAGATGATTTCATTGGCCCTTTTTTTCTCTGTTTCTTCTTCCACTTCCCCTCCACTTTTCCCCCTCATCTCTTCTTCTTTCTGTTCACATATTCCGAACGAGCTTTCCTGCTTCCTACTTCTTCATTCCAGTCAACCCCCCTCAACTTCCGTATCCAGCCCTTCTTACGCACACAAAACATTCAACCTTTCACATTGTATGCGGCCTCGCCAAAAAAGTCATATATAAAATCTTACATCGGTTATTCCTGCCGCCATAGAAGTTGCGAGGAAGGTACTTTGAGGATTCTCCATGAGGGGATGAACTTTTTGTGTGCCTGTTGTGGTTAGCTCAACTAAAAGTACATATTCACACCCCAATGAGGATTAAAGATGCAGTAGATCTGGTGTATACTCCGTAGGACGGTCCACTTTACCCTCACACACTTATGAAAAAAATGGAAACGATGAAAAACGGAGGGGTTGAAATATTGTTGGGCAGGATTTCGGCTGAATTTTCTCCATGTTTATTATATATTCGTGTACAAAAAGGATAGATGTCCTAGCCCATACAGATTTCCGTGGAGCTAGAGTGAGTGCTTTCAATTTGAGGGAGAGTGGTCAAGGAGGAGTATTTTTTTTACGAATTTTGATGAAGTTGAATCAACGTGGGATGGTTCATAATCCACTTGTCTCCCTCCTTCTCATTACATCCTTCACCCATTCCTCCCAAGTTGACTCGTTGAGTTCAGGCAGGGTTCACTTTGGATTTCCATGTCGATTTATTGAACATTTCTGCCTTCCCAACTTGACCGAACTTTGTTAAATTGCTACGAAATTCAAGTTTAAAAGTTTTGTAATTTTATAGCTGCCAGCTTGTACAAGACTTTACTACTTGTGCTACTGTGTATTACTACTTGTGTGTTGGATCATAGAGTAGGGAGAAACAAGTAGTGTAATGCATACTTTTGGGTTACTTTTTCAACTCTATAATGTTCCAAACAAAAATCAAGTAATCTTTGCAGAGAGGCATCGTGAGGCGTTTAGTTTATCAAAATTTAATCTTAAGAGACCTGCGATTCAATGGGACTAAATTAAACTTGTAGCAAGAAGTGTATCCCTCCAGCGCTAGGCAACAACCTTGAGGCTTTGCTCTAATGATGTGAACCCCGATGGAGCATGTGTAAGAGTACCGTAAAATTGTGTTAGAAAACGTAAAAATTGACTTCACATGCTTGTAGCGCGGATCGTTACTAGAGTATGTTTATGTGTACCCATCCTTTGTTCTAGGTTACTTGGAATGGACGGAAGGGCGCCGAGAGCGGGATAATCTGAATATCATTCTGGATGTGCCGACATGGGCACGAGTAGGATCCACAGTGACGCTGCAGTGCAAGTACGACGCTGGCGGAGAGCCTGTTTATCAAGTCAAGTGGTACAAGGGAATCAACGAGTTTTACCGCTACGTACCCAAGGAAATACCACCTGTCAAAACATTTCTCTTCCCTGGTCTTCATCTTGATGTAAGTCGGAGTACATGCGTACGAATGAATGCGTATGTGCGTATTCATGAGATATGATAGAGGTACTTTGAGAAGTTTCAGCGGTAGCAGCAACGACGGCAGCATGTTTTACTTTCTGACGTAGACACACACACACAAACACGAGGAGACATTATTATGCCAATCGTATAACATACCCATTCAGTCAGTTATAGTTTTTCCCCTTGAATTTTGAAGGTTTACAAAATGACTGTAAGAATATTTTGGAAGGGTTGGTTAGGTTAGAGAGGACGAATGCGATGACGGCGTCGTAAAAATCCTCTTTGCAGATGCATGAATTTTAATAGGGAAACCTTCAACGGGATGTAGGAGATGAGTAAGGCATACGGACATCTATGCAATGCATGCGCGGTGGGCACGCAAGAATTAAATCTTCGCCTCCATCCCACACAAAAACTTACATAGAGAGAGAGAGCGAGATGTATAGAGAGGTCGAAGAACAGTACATTTTCACACCATGGCAATGGTAGAATTTCTGTACATTCACTTCTGAAATACATGTCCTCATAGCGACCTTTTGGCCCGAGCGATGGTGTGGTAATGAGGAAAGCCAAATGATCCTGTCGTATCCCGTGAAAAAAAGTCTGACAAGGATGAACTCAAACCATCTCTTACGTACACTAGTAGCGGCTTTCACAAAAGCTAGTTACAGTGAAAATGTTTGTTTTCCCTTTCAAGACCTCCTCAAAATGTGTCTGGGTGTTCTTGGGGAAATAAAGGGAGAACTCTATGTCGTGATGGGAGGAGGGCATGTGTGAAAGGCCTCGGTTGGGGTACTAACTCGATGTGGACAGGCTCTGAAAGCCGCTGCTGGACGTTCTGTACTACATGCCAGTGTAGGGAGGTAGGACTGAGACAGGAAGAGAGAGTGTGTGGAGGCAAAGCAAAGACCTGAGAAGAGGAAACAGGACGGCATACATGTGCATCTCACTGAGAGATTGAGTGAGCAGAGAGAATGCGGCTATGGGTCCTTATGGACTGTCCCCAAAGAATTCTATCTCGTTCCTAAAAAGTTACAAGGAGCCACTTCTACCACCACGGGCTCCACCACAACTAAAACCAGTAGGAGAAACAACAACACCAACTGCTACTAGCTACTACTATCCACTACCACGGATACACCTACAGAAAGTTGCTGTGGGATGGACAGGAAAGTAAGCTGAGCTTGACTGTGATGGTATGAGATTTTTTGACGTCCAAACCTTCCTAGTTTCACACCGAAAGAAACAACAACACTTCTTCAGCCACCATCACTTCCACGGCCACGGATACACATATCTCCCAACAACCAAGTAAAGAAGAGCACTTGCGAGGATAGCTTATTCAGAGAGTGCACGAAGAATAAATACGTAACAAGACACTTTTGCCCAACATTACAACCGCATACATACATATAAACACAACACTGACATATACACACACACACACACACACCTGTATGCATGTATGGATACAGCCATCAGCCGGCTTATACCCACTTTCCTCATCCAACAACAAACACTTTCCTTGTAATGTATCACTTGGGTATGTACATACTTCTGCGGAATGTAATGCCCTACTTCAACTTGCCCAAACATTCCGAGACTCCGCCTGTAGCGAGGGGGGGGGAGCAAGTAAAAGTAAGCGGGGGAAAAAGGTTGTGGAAGTAAGAGAGCTTGAGTTTTCCAGCTCGAATAGGTGTCCATTCTTGACGGGAAGTTGTTTGTCCTATGGTTATGGCTGTGGGAAACTCAGAAATATGATTATTTTAGGAGAGCCTCAAAACTTTTAGCCACCAACTTTGCTCCAGTCACTGTATGCGCTCCCTGCTTACATGCTTGCTCACGGGGGCATGCTACATAAATGCAGAATAACTACACTAAACACACACGTACACACAGTCACACACGCATGTATATATTAGACCTGCCAGCGTCCTTCTCTTTAGCGCCTCATGCGAGAAACGGGGGCGCTACCGAGCTGTGATGATATTGGACCACCTTCTTTAAACCCGATTGTGACTTCCTCCTACCACGAGGCCAGTACGAGCACCCATCAGTTATGCTCGGAGCCTAAATAACACGGATCTCATGTTAAGACTAACCAGCCGGGCTTGGTTAATGGAATCCTATTTGGGAGCACACATGTGTGGACCCCTGGGTAAGTTATAGGAGGATATGCGGAGCAGTTTAATTGCAAAGCAAGGACTAGATATGGGCAACAGAGGGCATCAAATTTCGCGGGTCCTCACTTTTTCTCTCGGTCTCAGCTCCCCCAACAGTCCTTTCCCTCCGCTGGATTGCTTCTGAGGAGGCAAGTGTGAAAGGTCTATCTCAGTTGCTTATTGAACTCTTCAAGCTCCCAATTGTCCTCTCCCCTCCGCCCACAACTCTTGTGTGTGTGCGTGTGTGTGTGTGTGAACTGAAAGGGCGGGGAGAAGGTCTGTTACTTCTTGGAAACACATCGGCACTACATGGTGTTTATGTCCTCCGGAGGACATCATCTTTGGGATTGCATCTGCAATGTCCCTTTTGGACTTGGTAGGCGGGAAGTGACGGGGCTGACGGAGGGGATGGTTTTTATGCCCAATTGATGCTTTCAACCTTCCTACACCCCAAAATCGTGTCCCCAGGCCAACTACTAATAGATACGTATGCTTGTATAGTGGAGGAAGAGGAAGATTGCATGGCCATGACAGAAGTTTTTCTTTTTTGTCAGGGTAGAATCGGAGGAATAGGATATGCTCCTCGCACTCATACATGTCCCATCCCTATTCATGCACCCCCGCCGCTGGTCTTCTTTTATGTTTTTCGGACGAAAAATCTAAGCTGATTTTTATGTGGAAACTTATCCGTTTGTACTCCATATCTGGCCATTTTTAGAATTGGTCCTTCAGTCATGATCTTAAGTCCTTTTCGAAGACCTTCCCCTTCCGTAGTAGCACTCGTCGGGCCCGTCTTTCAAATGGCTTGCTTACTCAACTTTTTTGCCTGTGTGCAGAAGTCAGTACTACTCCAACCGCATCTGCTACTGGCAAGAGGAGAGGAGTACCAGTGTGCAGAGTACACCTCTTGTACACACAGCTTCATCCCTCGACACGAGGGGCTGTAGCATTGAATCTGAAACGCTAACCATGATACCATGAGACTACCTCCCTCCTCTTTCTCAAACACAGAGAAAAACTTTTCTACTCCTTTGTGCGTTGCCTTTTTTTCTCCATAAAGTTCCACCCGTGTTTTCTTTCAGACCATCTCAGCTTGTTCCTCGAATACATACCCAAGTTCAGAGCCGCTTGTATCTTTTCACTTTTTCCTATTGAGCTCGCCATCTCAGGCTCATTATTCTTCCGTGCCTCACTCTCCGCCATCCCGTTCCGAACGGCTCATCCACAACACAACCCCCCAACTCCTACTTGACAGGGGCATTTGCATGAATAGGGCCCCATTTTATAATCCCAACACCACGAGTGGGTACCTCCAGTTGTGTCACATTGAGTCAGTGCCGTTGACTTGGTGACGGATTCCAGCCTGTGACCCTCCTTTCCTCAAAATGCGCCATCGCACATACTTAATTGTCTCCGTGGTTGACTGCTCTATGACGGATCTCAAATGGATCACCCACAAGCCAATTTTTGCCCTTGCCCACCCTAGTGGTCTCATTAGAAAGTATGGAAACTATCCATCTGATTGGCTGTGAAAGTGAGTTGACGTTTTATCCTCCTCATCATCATCTCCGTAGTATTCAATTTTCTGCAGGAGAGAGGATCCCTTTTCCGTCCTACGGAGAAATGTACGTGGGATTCAGCGTGTGCTTCCCTATGTGTAAGAGAGATAGTCGTGGGAAAGTTGACTGGCAAGTTTATTTGTTGGGAAACAACTGATCCTGTTCCCTCTTGCTACAGTGACAATTCCGAATGGTTGTGAGCGGCGACAACTTGAGTTATATGAACTGAGCCGGACGGAGGCTGTACAGACTGTAAGGGGAGAGCTCTACAGTGCCACCCTCTTAGGGTGGCACTGATGATAGGCAGAAAAGTCCAGAATAATGTGCATATGGATGCCGGAACCTCTTGGCCTCTCTGGCGTCTACAACACCGCGTCATGTACCACAACAGCCTATGTCTACAGGCTGATTTACAATTTGTGCATACATGCATGTGCAGTGTGAAAGCAAGCATGAAGCCATACTTTCACCGCCGCTCATCTCTCTCACTTCTTCTGTACTAGGATTTTCATATTCTTTTCGGAAAAATTGTATCTAACCTGCCTAGCATGCCCAGCTCAACTTTGAGAAGATGGAGAGAAAGAAGAGAAAAAGTGAGAAGGATAGAGACTGGGAGTAAGAGGGGAGGGTGGAAGATAGTAAAACACAGAAGAATAGATAGAGAGGAATGGAAATAGAAAAAAGGGTTGGATATAGTTACGCATTCAGAAGAAGGAACCACCGAGGCCCGTGCCTCCTCCATCGGTCGCCCCTGTCTATCAATATCTTCAGCCTTGTTCATATTACACCACCACAACTTTCAACCATCCTCCCTATCGTTTGGATCAACTGAAAATCCAGTCTCACACAGGGCCTATGGCAATATCCTTTCCTAGCAAATCTATGCATTTATTTAATCTCACCTTCCTATCTCTTCCCAGCTCCCAACTCCTACTTGCCCCATGATACAACCGTGAGTCAACTCGCACCCTGGCTAAATCTCTGAAGAAGTATATGGGGGATCACAGTAGTAGGATGTAGGCTCAGAGCAGCGTGACAGTATTTTCATCTCCTTGCATCCAGATCCAGAGTGTTCGATGGGAGGAGGGAGACAGGCTAAAAATATTGTGTTACAAACAAAATCAATTCAACTACTTGAGCCACTTCTTCACTTTAGATCCAATTCAGTCGCTCTATGGTACTCCAACCACCTCTACCTTCATCTCGGATCCAAATGGCGGCACTGGCCCCCCTCCATGCCAAGGGGGATTCATATGGCGGTGAAGATAAATAAAGCCCCTCATTCCCCACGACTACTTCCCCATTTCCCCCGCGAATCTGTCAGCACACGGAGGTTCTCCCAAAGTCCTGCAACTTTGATTTTGCCCAGAGTAATGAAAATATTTTAGGAATGGGAAACGATCAGGCATCAGGAATACTTTATAGTTTTTTGGCGTACACACATTTGTAAAGAGCACGGTGGAGTTGCATTTTTGCTTAAAATTAGATCCAAAACATCTTCATACCCTCCTTTCTGCTTTTTTTTGCTGGATTTACAGCGTCTAAGAAAGTGTAGCGAGTGGGCTACCTCCTGATCAAGCCTACTCGGTGTATGTAATGCAGAGTGAGCCTAATCCTCACCCCGGGAAATAAAGTTTCATTTGCCAGTGAGTAGAAGTTTCTCCTCTGGAGCGCGCATAAGATGTGTCATATTTGAGGAACACAGAAAATGAGAGGAGGGTAGGGGCACAGAGATAGGGATCTTTTGCGTATTTAAATCGTTTGAAGGGTTTTAATAGAGACAGCAGGCGCCTGTGTGTCGAAGTCAGTGCTTGTAAGTGTGTAGGAAATGTGAAATTATCGGGATGAATGAGTGAACGAGGGGAGTTGTGGTAAGAATGTAGGTACGAGCGAGCCTTGGCATTTGACAATAATACGCGACATAATTGACAATAATTGACAAAATAACTCCCCTCTTTCATGACGCGCTGAGATGCAGATATCAGGGGTGAAATCTTTTTAAGTGAGCATTTGGATGATCAATGCCTTCCCACATAGAATTCCCACCGGTTTTGCCAGGTGTGGTGAAACCTTAAATGTGGGGGAAGAAATTTGGGCGGCGGTTTAGGCTCCACCAACCCTTTTCGCGTTTTCATCAGCGTCAACATTTCTCAGACTTCCGTGTCCCCTGCAAGCTGGAATCTTGAGGCATAATTCTCAAGTATGTAACTGAACCCCAATATTTGGTGGGCAAATCCATTGCACAGACCATCATCCTACTTCCTTTTAGTATGATCGAGCCGTTCCTTCAACAGGAGTCCGTTCGCAACCTTCTTCATGTCATTCCCTGTGACTCTCCTATCTACTACTCCGTGCATATGAAAGGTTATTNGTCCGTTCGCAACCTTCTTCATGTCATTCCCTGTGACTCTCCTATCTACTACTCCGTGCATATGAAAGGTTATTCCAGCATGAGCGCCCCTCACCATGCGTGCCTCTGTTGTGTGTCAAACTTATCGTCCCATCGGCCCCGTTCATTTGACCCCGCCTCAAATCCAACCGACCTGTCCGCCGCCTTCGGAGCTTACATAAGAAATCTCACCTTCAATTCAACTGGGGGGGTCATAGAGACTACAGACCTGGTGCGATTTTCAAGTTGTATCCCGTTACTGCGCACTGGAAGTGTGTGAAAGAAATGCCTGGCACATTTTCATCCCAAAAACCCAAACTCGGTTACGAGTTCCATTTTCCAAGTATGCTATGGTTGGCATGGCGTGATTTGAGCACAGTACAACAGCAGTGCCACTGCTGGTGCGACAGACGCCTTACGACATTCCCACACCGGAGCGGATTTGGCCCGGAGGAAAAAAATTAATTTGCATAACCCACCGCCACTGCTGCACACAGACGGGGTCGACCATGACTCCTGCGACTACAGCTATCAAAGTTCCACACCACCTCCGTCAAACGGGTTTGAGTTCAGTCAGTGAAGCGAGTATCTCCGATGCTCCGAGAAAAAAAACACGGACGGGGTGGAGGGGATGGTGTGATTGGGCAGGAGCGAGTGATTCTAAAAGAGGAAAAACTTTTATATTCTGTGCAAATTATTCCGGCATTTTTCCTCCAGAGTTCCCGCTTAATTTCCACTTGGATAGACAGTGTATGAGAAGTAATTTTTAAAGTTGCCATATTCCATCCCGCACTATTCTTTGTGGGGCTTAGCTCGAGCTTGCCAATTTACAGGCCGTTATGCGTCCCTCCTCCGTCTAGCGTGCATCGCTACAGTTGACGGAAGCGTCGAGGAAATAGGTATGTGAACACCCTCCCTCTTCTCCAATCCCATCTCCTTCTTTTGCGAGCCATTTCTTTTCGTTGTCGTAATCTTCGACCCCCTTCTCGTTTTTTCCTCCCCATTGGAGGAGGATCGGAGTCTTACAGGAGATTTATATCCGCAGAGCAAAAAGAAAGGGACTCCGCTTGAATAAACAAGGATGATAATTTTCGATGCATTACCATGTCTTTTCACTCGGCATCATTTAAACTTGACTCGTCCTCCTTCTACTCACCTACTCTCTCTCTCTCTCTCTCTCTCCCGGTCATCCCCTGAGCTTTGGTTCTCCCTTGTTGACTATGTAGCAACCTCATGTATCCACACAAAGTGAGTCACGTCATAGTCGGTGGGATTCATAGTGGATACTTGGGGGCAAGGAATAACATGTGTATGAAGTTCCCTAGTCGAAGGGGAAATGAGACGATGATGCACTGAATAATTTACTGGATTTCCTCCCCCAAAATCTCTGCGGCCGCCCGTGCGGTGGGAGACCGTGGTCATGGTTATTGTAAGCATAGGCACGAGAGCCACTCCCAGCTCCATTTCCCTTGAAAGCGGGACTCCATGGAAACTTTTAAGGCGGAAACTTTGGGAATTGGTCAAGTTGTTTTAACTTGTTGCTGCCTCATCAACTAACTTTGATGAAACAGAGAGGAAAAAACTTTAGCAACATTGATTTAACTGCGTCATAGTTTTTTACTGTCCCAAAAATCTTCATTTTTTCTTTGTCTCTTCAAAGAAGACGATGGAGAAGGAGAAGGTGGAGGATAGGAGGTGGGATGACTCTATAACCTCCTCACTACCCACATTGTTCTAAGCTAGAAACTTCCTAGTCCTATGTCAAGCTTCATTGATTCCCCCAACTGTTACCACACGACGGCTGGAGGTCGGTAACGGCTGTCGGTAGAATATAGGTAAATTAACCCTGTCGAAATTGCTCACATTATCCACCCAAACAAAATTTCTAATGGGGATCGGAAAGGGCAGCCGATGACTACTGAAATGAGATCTGTACCCTTTACGGTTGGACCTGATGGTGGAGGTGTGTGTACCAGGTGGGAAGGGCTTGCGGCTTCTTCGTCGTGGCATTATCATTATTGAAATGCTCACTAGGCCCAGTTTTGGCTCGGAGTGGCCTTGCCGCTCCGGGGTTCAGTCCGGGGATATACACAACAGTGAGTTATGACAGTATGACTGTGCATACAAATGACCCGGGGTACAAATAGGGTCAATCTTGAAGAAAAAAGACAAATAAACGAAATAGGGAGAAAGGAGACAGTAAATTATTATTCAGAGAAGGCTGACGGTGAAAAATTATAAAATCTATTTGGATGTTTGCGTGCGTGTGTAAAGGCTCATGCATAGGGACAAAATGCAGAGGGATTTACTGTGGAAAATTTTTGCAAAAAACTTTTGCCCACATTATTCTTTTTCCGCTTTCTCTTCTAAGATGTATAGGAAAAGATTTATAGAATTCATTTTCATTTGAAATCCCCGCTTCCACAACTCTACTACAACTACAACCGCTCCCATACGACTGTATTCCCTATCCCCCAACAAAGGAGCGAGGATTTTTTACAGTTATAATATAGTCTTTTTCCCCATTTCGGACTTTTCCTTCGTCGCTCTTTCTTCTTAAACTCCACCCTCGCTCCTCATTCCCCCTCGTGCGGGTGCAGAGGAAACTAGTGGATTTGTTCGTGTAAAATCTCCATCCCCGGGGGACTCAGCTGACTGAGGATCATAAAGTCCAGGACCGCGGAGCTAAGAAACCTTGTACTGTCAATAGGTCTTGGCTTTGACCCAGGCTAAAGCAAGCTGCTAGAATGGGGGCTACGTGAAGGCGCACATATGCACATTAGCGGGTAAAAGAGAAGGCTGAAAAAGGGGAGGGGGGACTCTTGGAATTCAACCTCTTTCTCATTCCCACTCTACCCCCGGAACAGGTTATAATTTAAAGTTGTGCCACGAACTTTGAGACAGAGAGCTTGATGCTTTGATTAAAATATGGATCTAGAAGTGGAGGTGCTGACACTTAAGTGCCAATTCAACCAGTCACAAGACAAAGAGAGAAATGAATCGGGGGACGTGGACTAGAGTGGAAGCAGGCAGGAGAGTGAACGGAGATGGGGAAACAGAGAAAGAGGGAGAGAGAGAGGAAGAGAGATAGAAGGAAAAAGTAAGAGCTCGAAACATGAGGCCATAAAATACCCCTTACTCTCTTCCCCTTGGAAATATGCTATGTTGCAATCTACCCTCACAACCTTGTAATACGCTCTGGTCGGATCTACGTGCCGTCAATTCGTGTAAGAGAATAGAGCGTGCGGCGGAAGAGTGAGTGTAAAGGAGCGAGTAGAAAGGGAGAGGTGCTCCAATTTTAGTGAGTATCCGTAAAGTGCACACGGTTCAGCACCCCGTCCTTAACCTCCTCCAGTTGAGTTGCGGTAGATGGTATATGTGTTGAAGCGATCCGTTTCTCCTCATATCATCATTAGCTCACGGAACGATAGTCTTTGATCGTTAGGTGGATGATAAGTGTATGTCTATAGCTTCGGCTTTAGGAAATCCTTTACCGAGGTGGACGTGCGACACTCAAGAGAGTCACGTCAGACGGTGGTGAGAATGCTAAGAAACCCGTGCGTGAATGTCATGGAACAAATAACCGCATTGTTAAGTGTCGAAATCAACAAAGCTCAAAATATTTACCTATCCTGATCAAGAACGAAGGTCAGAACTCAAAGTCAGTCCTTTTTCTCCTCTCTCCAACAATAAATGTGGTGTTGGATTCTCGTTTGAAATATATTGGAACATTAGTTGCATCACAATTTGCTTTGCTTGTACAATTCACGACTTTTCACGTCAATCAGAAGCCTAACTCACTAAAACTTCAAATAAACACTTATAATGATAAAGCGAACAGAAAAATTGTAACAACAAGGAACTAGAAAGAATTTAGTTGCCTTAAAATTGTTTGAAAATTAGGAAATACAAACTTCTTGCAAATCATAACATAGTGAATTAGAATTTGAGGACTCATCTTACCCAGTAAGTCATATTTTGTCACAACAGTAGTAAGCTACTGCTTCAACTCTTCATAACTTTTCTGCACAGATTGCCTAATCTAACATGCTTCCGTTCCATAATTCATTTTGAATGCTTAACCGCAAATGATTCACTCCCACCCATGAGTGAAACTCGAGAATGAGTGGAATGTGTATGATGATCTTATGCCCGCTGATAAAGGAATGTATGTGGGTGGAACGATGTGAATTGGGGCGGGGAACTTAACGGTATTCGCTTTCTTTTCTAAAGCATGTAACTGCTACTGCTGCTATATGCTACTCTATGTAATGGTGGGGAGGGAGAAACTATTTGTAAACAAGAATCAGTCTGTGGCAAAGTTGAGGGTATGCCAAAAGCTGGGGCCATTTCGCCCATGGATGTCACACAGGGTGTACATATAGACTGTGTGTTTGTGAAAGAGGATGAAACACAAATTAAGAAGTGCCTTATTCGGCGGAGGGAGTCCATATTTGCATACTTAAGTCATCCCAGCTCTGCCCCAACCATATCTTTTGCTCTACGATCTTTCTCTGTCCGTCGAACGGACCCCCCTTCCTTTCTCCTCCTCTCCTGCTCCCTGTCCCTCGCTTTCTCCATTTCTCTCCCCAATGACACTAATCTTTCTTGCTGATGATGTTTAACAGATTAGACCTGAGTTCTCCTCACCCTAACGCTCTCTTTGTCTCTCTCTCTCTTTAATGAACATACTTAGGAACGAACGTTAATAATGAACGCTCCCATCCTCAACTTGCGTGACAGCCATAAATATTTACCAAAACCAAGGGAATGTTTAAACAAGTTTCATTGCAGGGTCTCCAACCCAGCCATTCCATGCGGAGAAAATTAGGTGACAAAGGATAACAAATTAAGGGGTTAATACACATGTCCTTGCAGTCCTCACCGTCTCTTCCCTCCATGATTACATGCACTGTCCCACAATACCTAGATGGCGTCGTGTAGGATGATGGGAGAGATGAGCTCCTCCATCGTGGTCATTATTACTACCTCCCTCACCTTCTCCTTCTTCATCCACACTTACCCTGGAAGATTTAAAACTTTCCCAGGGATGGGAATAACATATGGATTATCAGTCAGATCCCAATACAAGACTCGCGTCACAGCCGAGTTGGTCCATAGGTAAACACAGCGTGGGGGGTGAATGGGTTGTGGTTATGGAAATAGAATATGCCGATGAGTTGAGGAGAATGGAAAAGTTTCTTTACAGATGCCACACCCTTCGGACTAATTCAGAGCTTATCTTGAGCAACGGGGCTTTGCCAGGGTTCTTTCTCCTCAAGAACTGTCATCCCACTCCCCGGTCCGGGGATGTTTGAAAAAGTAGTCCACATTGTATATATGCAGCGTAGATGGGGGTGACACTTTTGAAATATTACTGAAATACGAGCCTACCCCCTCCCTCCCCACCGTCTTTCTATTCCGGCGGGAACGTGGAGGTAGATTCCAATGGCTTCATGTTATGGTGACAGGGCTCTCCCAAAGTTGAGTGAATGAACATATATGAGTGAAGGGAGGGGTGTGTGTACGCACGGACTTCCACGCCACTAATAAGTATACTTGGCCGGGGTAGATGAGGCTTCGTTGAGGTTCTATCACGCCTTGGTGTGACTGATTCAAAAGCGAACTGATACCCATGGGCACTGGATGATGTAGTTCCTGGTGGTTTCCATATCTTGTTACTGATTACGTTCACAGATGAATAGAACGTAGATTTGGACGAGTGAGGTTTGTGGGAGCGGAGTGGGCTGGTTCGTCGAGAGTGAATCGTATTTTACCTTGAACGTATGTCCGATCCTTTATTAACCTCCGTCCCCTCCCATCCGATGACCATGTCCATGGTGAAAACCAACTAACTACAGATAACCCTAACCCAGCAGCCAGCAGGACTCATGAGGTTACCAATAGGAGTTTATTTTTCACATGCTTCCCTCCCCCCTTTCCGCTGTCTCCACGAGCCCCATAATACTGTTATGCTAGTAACGATTACAAACTGTGAGCCGTAATAGTCTAATAAAATGTAATAGGAATCCGTCCTATCCTGTGCAAGGGCTGGGTGGCTCATCCAGCTTCATTGGACTGATCCAATGGAGCGCCAGCACGGCGCTACCCTGCTCATATTTTCCCTTGCATAAAACCGCATCATCCGCTCTCTCCGGTATTACCCCGATCCCGGAAATTTGGCTGTCTTCCCCAAACCACTCACTCATTCATACTGTGGACCCCAAAAACTTTTGCAGGGAACGGTAGCTAATTTTCCCAACATGTTCTTATTTCAGCTGAGCAAGTCCAACGCAACGTCCATTACGCTTATGCAGTTGGACCTGTCCTCAAAGGGAGCGTACACTTGTGAAGTGACCACAGACTACCCGGATTTTATAACGGCTGTCAAGTCGAGCACCTTAGATGTTGTAGGTAAGTGACCCCTTTGTTTAGTTGCTGAACTTCGAAGGGTAAAAGGATTGTTGAGGCGGGAGGGATGTTTCACACGTACGAACATTGTCCCATCTGCTACCCCAGGACTAGCGCCAGTAGCCCCAGTCCCTCCGCAAGCTGGATGGAACAAAGTAATTTAATTTGTTCCAAAATTAGGGGCCATTTACTCAAGGTGCAGCGGCCTGGATTAGGAGAATTGTACAAAGAAAATATTTTGTTCGGGCACAACAAAAATTGGATGGGGAGGGAGCAGACCTCCCATTTTGACAGGATGAGTTCACATACATGGGGAGGAGGGAGGGAGCCCGGAATAATTCCATTCCGGGGAAACTTACAAGGGTGAAGGATTTTATTTAATCAGCTTATAGATAGAGGGAGGAACATCAAGATCAAAGCTTTCCCTCTCCCTCTTTCTCTCTCTATCCCTCGACCTGAGTGGGAAGGAGTGGCATACAGGGATGTATAGTATAGAGGCAGGCAGACAGTGAGTCAGACAAGAAAAAGGAGGAAGATGTGATGAAATAGACGGAAAAAGGGAATTTCCGTTTCAAACAAGCTGTACATATACACTGCTACGCCGACAATCTTGATGACGACGGTACCTATAAATGCCATTAGTCATTAAGCTGTTCCCATCCAATGCTGGAGATTTTACTGCCCGCCACAAGAAGAGGACACAGTCGTACGGAAAGTTTTTCCTTCCACCGGAGTCTGCCCACTCGGCTGCGTTTGCGTAAACTTTATGCTATCTATGTGAATGTAGATTGGGATGGGATAGGGAGAGAAAGTCGGAGTTTTTGAAATCGGGCCTCATGCGTCGATTTTCCACTGGGCTCTCCCCCTACATTCATGTACTGTTTTCCCACACTCTCATGTTATAGATGATGCTAGAGTCAACTTTATTCGGTCATTATGAAAGGATGCCTACGAGTCAGCAACCGTTGCAGAGAATAGGAGTTTTGAGAGTGGTGGAAATGGCTACACAAAGTGAGGACGAACGATTAGTTGCTGACGTTTGAACCCAAGAGATGCTGCTAGACCATTCTATAGCTATTTGACAGATTGAGAATTTCAGGTCTGTATAGGGCAGTGAGTCCATCGCCCGCCAGTTATAGTACTGGGGCACTCCATTAAAATTGCGACAGGGAAATGATTCACTTTTCTGACCATAATCATCTTTAGGGGGGAGGGCTTGAATGCAATCCAGAGAAAATCATTCCTCTGGTCTCGCCCTCATTCTCTTTCACTCAGCACACTCAAATACCCAGTTACAGGTCCCCCAGTCTTTCTCGTCTACATATTACTACATACAGTCAGCGAGTCAAGCCTTCGTAATGGCAGCAATGCTTTTGGCCAACCGTATTAAGTTACTGGGAAATACAGTCAGAGTGAAAAAGAGAGAGCTAGGAGCTAACCCGTAACCGCAACCGCGTGTAATCGTTATTTGTAGTCATGGCCTGGCGGAAATCCGTCCTCTGAACCGAGCCGTTGTTGGATCGTTCGAATAATAATAACGCACGGAACAAGCGGCCGGTGTATATGCAGCTTTGCGCATTCACATAGTCCCCCCATCTTTCTCTTTCTCCCTCCCTTTCTGTTGAAACTCGGAAGTCTGACGTCTCTTGTGCCACTACCAGAGAGCCTACACGAGAGGCCAAGTGTCTGTGTACGCTGATTAGTTTGACCAAACATAATAAGTGTTAACTCCGTCCCCGTGTATATCCATTCCTACTCATTCCGCCTCCATTCAATTTATTAAAGGTTACAAGTTTATCAAGCCGCACTAACGACTTTTCTGCAAACAATCTCCCTCTGAAATCAAGCCGGCTGTAGGCATCCGCATGGTAGTCGGCAAACATACTAAATGCATACATCAAGAGCCGGACCGGATCCAAGTTAGCACTTCGCTCTCGATCAGTCGGTGGGTGTAATATTATTATTCTTTCCATCCGGGCCCTCCTTCCTATCCCGTAACGCTCTCTGGCTGACCACATGTAATCCTCGTGTCGTTAAATCTACTGAGCAAACATGCAGTTGCCGTACGGCCAACCGGAGCATAAATGCAAACGGAAAAGAGAAGGCTCCTCTATGTGCCAAAATAAGGGAGGCATTGAGACTCCTACCACCCTTCCGTGGAATCAGAGTAATCTGGAAGCATCAATAATGCAGGACATGAGATGGTGGCAGCGGCAAGAGCCACGGTGTATGTGTTTATGTGGTGGCGTGTTCAGCTATGTATTTGCACACAGCCAGACTTGTGTTCCTCTCCCTTGTCAACGTGCAGAGCAGAGGTTAGGAGCATGTTGGGAATGGGGAAAGCGATGACCCCACTCCCATACCTCACCAACACTCACCCTCCCGTCAAGAAGTGTATTATGACACTATATAGGATATTGAAACACTGAGGCTTTATCACCCCAGAAGGATGAATTATTATGCTTTTTGCTGAGCGGGCTCTGAATACATGACTACTTCACAGCATAATTTACTAGCCATTTTCATTGAACGTTATTACAATATCCCACCAAAGAACCTATTCCGCCCTCTCAACATCGTCTATAGCCCTTTCCCCGTAAAGAACACTCATATTCCCTCACAGATGTACAGGGTGTCCATAAATGATATGTCACATTTATATTTCCTCTCATGCCCGAACGCCTCCAGCTAGGACAATGATTGTGGTCACAATCGAAAGCTGAGGCTTTAAGTATTTGCTCAGTACCAAGCTCGCTCAAATCCGACAGCTGGTTCCGAACTTACCGCACGTGGTAAAAACCACATGCTATTTTAACATTAT
>WJFA01000393.1:0-40493 GCA_009870155.1 Pseudobourletiella spinata
ATCTCCGCCGATTTGGCAGGTTATTCCCCAACCCACGTCTTCTTACCGTCTGAATTGAGCCTCAGAGCGGAAGGGAAGAAGGAAGGAAGAACCTTTCTCTCAGCTCTCAGGAAATCTCAGCCATGTGGGAAAATCCTGGAAGAATTCTTTTCTCTTTTATTTATTTATTTATTTATTTGCTTTTATTCAGTTTTTTATTATTTTTTTGAGAATTACTTCAAAATAAAATTTTTATACTATGTCGGATTAAGTATGAAGGAATGGTCAATACGGGTACGTAGAAACCATAATTATATGGCAATGTATATGGACGGAGGCCAAGCCGCGACAGAGGGTTTTTCAGTTGTGGATCAGTTCATAACTGTATCTGCAAATTTCTAAGGGAATCCTATTCCTTCCCCATTCATCCAATCCGCCAATAATACAGTGAATTCGGTCTGGTGCCTCCTTGATAAAAATTTATGAAATGGAAACCACTGTGCCTCCACCCATAGATTTTTGCGGGACGAGGATAATGATGTAGAGAATCATGATAGTAATTGCCATAAAATGTAATAACAATAATTATTGTAGATCCCACACGTTCATCCAAAATGGCCCACATATGATATGTATTGCCATCAGGTTGCCGGACCGGGTCTTACTATCCCACCACAGAAGACGTTTAGGGAAGGTAAGATGGAAATTGGCTCGAATCCCACGGCTCCTCCGGGTCGGAACAACTCCCATCGTCTTGGGACCACCATCGCGTAAGGTCAAGTGTGCATATGCACGTAAGACGTGTGTGGAATTCCTGGGATCATGGGAGATAGACTGCACCCCGTATGCACTCTACAAGACTTTGAACGCGTGAGGGAGAAAGCTGGCGAAAGCTCTCCCATTCATCCCACGAGCCTCTTCCGACAAATGTAATGACCTTGCTGATCAGATTCTGATGGTAATTACCTATCCCATTCTTTCCCCCGCCCGCTCAGCCCATTCAAAAAGGATGAGATGGGGAGGGGGATCATGTGGGGGAACGGATGAGGACAAAATAATATATCTCTGCACCAATCATCACCAAGTCATAAAATCTCTGCGATCCGCCCTCCCCACTCTTCCCTGCAGCCGCCTTCCCACCTAATGGTGGGTGATGGTGCGTGCGATAGAAGGGAATCTTCTGCTTGCTTTCTCCAAAGTATTAAGGAGCGGTGTGGACCAAAACCTTTCACCCTTCCTGGTGAAAGTTTGATGTTAAAATTCTGAAATTATCGCACATGAGCTGACCTCATCCCATGAGGAACATTCTGTAGTACGGTCCGCCCCGCACATCACTGGGCAATAAGGCATTGCTCCTGCCTCATTACGGGAAGATCTATGGAACTTTCTCACATAAATTATCACCCAGAGCTACCCAGTTTCCTCGTGCCTAAGTCGCCGTCGTCCTCCCTACATCCCCTGCGACACCCATTTGGGAAATGGAACCATATTGTTCTACAGTTTTACTGCCGTCACCCAGCTTTACAATCCCCACTTAATAATCCTCAAAAGTAGTATAATGGTGGAGAACTACGGAATTGAGTAGCAATGGGTTTACACACCCTGATAAGTGGGCTAGTCCTTGGTCGGCCACTCAGTTCCTGGCTCACAGGAACTTGTTTGACACGTTCTGGCCTCATAATTAGCTGGTTATATGTTGACCCTCTAATTTTTTTAGAAATATTTGAAATCGCTATGATAGGATGCCATGTGAATTGGTCATGCTGCTACTGTTGTTAAATGGCACGTAAACATAGCCAGTATATAGCCAAGGCTCAATGCCTGGAATGGACAGGGCTACCTGGATTCCAGCCTTTTCACCACTCACTCAAAGGAGGCTCATGGATGAAACTTTATTTCAAGCTCATCGCTCCTTCCTGACCGTGCATAAGACGTCCTGTTTTTCTTGAATGAAGCAGTCGTCATCTCACGCTCTGTAACTCGCACCACCCCGTACAAGAACATTGCACTGGGCAAGCTGGCCTTCAACATCTATTGATGCTGACGTCATCATGAGCCTGCCAGCAGTGTCACGGGAAGTAGTTAGCACATGTGGCTATCCCTACCCAGGTCCCTTCTTACCTGTGCTGCATGCGGGATGGGGACGGGCAATAAATCAATTATTTTGTTAGCACATGATGAGAACAAGCGTCTATCTCGCCGCCCAATTCTATTACCGGCTGAGGATATACAGACTCTTGGAAGAGCCAATATATGTACTAGGATGGCACACGAGTCCAAGGACCATGGGGAACAAGTTTTCCCGGGGTAAGCAAACAAAGGTGAAGAGGTTGACGTGTATACGTAGGGAGAGGGTGGGGAGTCAGCCGTCAACGGTACACATCTGCATCCCAATTGGAGCCGCCCCATGGTCGTCGACAGTTCCTTGCCTTGCATAACAAAGGTAAATATAAAATTTTACGACCCGAATAAAAAGGTAGGACAAGGATAATATAACGGTTTTATAACGCTCAACTCATCAATCACTGCCATGGAGTAGGTCCGCGTCCATAGTGAGTCACGGCTCACATGTGCTCCTGACGGGACCTTTATTCCCAGAATGGAAACAAGAATATCCATCTCTCAAGAGTAGTAACTTGTAATTCTATTCTCATATGAATTCTGTCCCGTCTATGACAAGGGATGGCCCGTGTGCGTGTGTGTTGCGTGTGTGTGTGTGTGTGTGTGTGTGTGTGTGTGGCGAGTGGTCATTCGTCATGGCAGTATTGGAATGCTACAGTGGGCTCGAACGACGGGAATTGAGGCTGGCTCTAGTGTATCGCACGCAGTGCTTCACACAACAAGAAAATAACTAATGGCTCAACACACTGTTATTGTTGGTGTTCATGCTAAGAATGGTGTGGTGAAAGCAGCTTGCCCAGCGAAATCCCACACTAGTTCCCCCAAGTTATGATAAGGGACTTGCTATGGAGAAAGTCAATAATAATTTAATTTTAAATTAAATAGAAATTAATGAAAACTTGTGATTCTACTAATCGTGTGGCGTGCCTAATCCTTTAGGTAGTAGAATCCACAAATAATTCTATTGACCAGAGAAAACAGAGCCCGCGGGCATTTGGATGCCACACCATCGGAATAAAGTTGAAGTAAACATTTCCCGCGGGGCTTCAGCTCCAGTCAGATCCAGATTGTGGGGAAAGTGGGAACACAGAGGAAGAGAGAGCAAGAGATGTTCTGGAAGTGAAATACTGCTTCGTAAGCATCCACAACAGGTAAACCCCGGTTGCGCAGAGGTTTCCAGAGCCCCCAAACCTACTCTCAGCTTGTTCTCTATATTGAAGGAAAGTGTATAGCTCTATACTTCATTTCCACATCTGCTTATGAATATAGATGGATTTTTTCCCTCCAGGTTCCCCCAACCTACTTTTCATTTATCACAAAAGAGTTTAACACCCCATTCAGAGATCACTTGAGGGTACCAGGAGTTACAATGAAATGATTTTATTGCTCTTCTCCTCCTGCTCCTCCTTCAGCGAAACCCGAGCTTGTCAGCCCAGCCCATCGTACTCTTCTATTGCTGGGGTTAAAGCATGCTGACTTTCTCCTTCGTTTCACAGGCACAGTAAGTTGCAAATTTCCTACGGCCGCACCAGCTCAGGCATAACCTAGCCTCAGTAATGTTTACACATTTACACGAGCGGACCAGTCCGACGTGCGCATGTGCAGTTGTACTGGAGTTTCGCATGCTCAATTCACAACACTGCAGCCGTCCCAACTTCAGTGTGGTAGTAGTAATAGTAGTGGTGTTATCATCTTGAACATTATCCGGAACGGAGAAAGTACGATGAGATTACGCTGGGAACTAAATGGGGGACGTCCATAGTAGTGCGCGGGGTAAATTTAAGCTCCGTCACGTATGAGAAGTCGTGAAGGCGAAGCTATGGGAGATATGCGGAAAGTGAAAGTCGTAGTACAAGAGCACGACCCCCAACTACGAGGAGATTCCAAGAGTTGACATATTCCCGAATGGAACTACTACAATCATCTTGTCCCCTCTTACACAATCCTCTTCTTGTACATGTCTCAGCGTGGAGCTGAGTCCCGTGAGTTGGAGCTCTGAAGAATAGGAAATAAAAAGTACATTTATCATTTTATTCAGGAGTACTACTACTACTACTACTACCACTCCTGCTCGCGACTCTGCTTGTGAAGACGAGCGATGGTGAGGCTGGAGAGATATGCCGTAAAATATTGATAGTGACTACTCGCTCCTTGTCGTCCCGCGACTTTTCCGAGTCTTCTCACACATAAATGCCTGCACACTAATCCCCGGCACGGGATGAATGCGTGATGGGAAAGCTGATGAGGCGAGGCACACACGCGCCCCCCTCTGTCAATCCCCTCAGTCATTCAGAGTATACACGGTCGTCAACGGGCTGCTCACTGATTGAGCAACTCTACTGACCCGGATGCCGACGTACATACATGCATACATCACCATCCACCTCCGTGCCCCCTCCATGGGAGTGGGCATAGAGGGCGAGCAAGTACAGTAGTGCAGTAAAACCCGCAGAGGCTCAACCTCTGTACTTTCTCCGCTTTCCCACCTTGCCGGACAGTAGGGGAAAGCAATTATTGCTGCTGCGGTTCTCTAAATATAAATGTAAACATGCATATGTATATGTGTATGTATATTCATACATACATATATGTGTACATATATTTATATATAAACATATTTTTATGTGTATAAATATCTATAAATGCAGCTTACTGACACACAGTCCTCGTCTTGCTCAACAAGGGGAGTATCTCAAAGTATAGACGGCCTTAAGATGATCCATAAAACATTCCCAGTTGGAATCCCCAAGTTAACCCATCCCTTCTCACGGAGATGAGACTTTCTCTGTACCTGGGGAAAGTTTTTCATTTTATTGACATGGAAGAGGATAGGAGTACATGTTTAAAGAGCCAGACAGAAATAGTGAGGGAGTGAGTGAGTGAGTGGAGGAAGGAGGAAGGCGAGGGACGAGAGGGAAAGTAGTAGCAGCGGCGGCGGCGGCTGTTGTTGAGAAATAATGCAGACCGGCGGAGCCACCGGTGTACCAGTAACCATCCGTTTTCTTCCAGTCTCAATCCAACACCCGTCCTGAACGGTTCTTCGTCTCTCTACCTCCCGTCGTAAGTCATCGTTACGGTCAGCTACCTAGCTTGAGGCTTGAGCTAATACTGCACTACTCCAACGAGGCGTCATCCTCGTCGTACACTCCGCACACGGTGGAAGTGAAAACGGCTACACCGCTTTCTCCGTCAACAGAACATTGAAAAATACGGCAGAGCCCCGCAGGCTCCCTCCGGGAGAGTTCTATTGTGAAACGGACCAAGGACCAGAGTATAGGAACTATTGTTGGGAAATTCAAGCTGATTACTTACTTTCACCAGCTCCAGGTACGTAGCTCCAATCCGTCTAATCACCCTCATTATTAATATTAGGAAACTTTGGTCCACTAGAGGAATGAGGTTCAGAAATATATATGTATATTTATATATATACAATTTAAGTGGAAATACATTGTGCCACACAGTGCGAGGCAGACATTGAAGACGGAGTCGGAGGTAGTAGGAAAGAATACTCTTTTAACTTTTAACCTTCATTTCAAATTAGTTGGGGAAAGTGAGGAGAAAGTTTTTTTTGTGGGGTCAGAGGAAACATTTCATTTTATTCTTTGGGATATATATCTCGGACCTGGCTCATTCCATGATTCTTCGGCTTGGCCAAATGGCTAACCTCATTATTCTGTCGGGTGGGAGATGGGGAAAGTGGAGACAGGCCTCCTGATCCGACAAATCAGCCTTTAACTAACCTGTCCACTCCCCTCACAACTCCAACCCCAATTTCTACGGTAGGATAAGTAAATGTGTACCTAACTATCTGACAGTAGCCTATATGTGTGGAGGATAGCAGGGAATCGTTCTACTTTCGCCAGCCATGACTCCAAGTTCATTAGCGGAGGGAGGAGTGGGAGGGAAAGGGAATGTGGCGGCGGCAGCGGCGTTCTCTCCGATTGTAATTACTATTCCAAACCATTTCATTTTCTCCCTCGCATTCGCGCTCCACCATTACTCCTATTTTCACTTCTCATAATTCAGAATTATCATTTTTCCCGCTCACTTTCTCCCCCGTAGAACATCCAGACACATACGCACTCTCACTTCCAAATTAGATTCCACCGAGAGAAAAAAAGAGTGAGGCGGAAATTTAACTTTAGCCTAAAAAGTCCTTCCTTCCTTTCCCCATCACAGTCCAACTCTTCCCAATTTCTCCGCCCACTCCCCCGCACACATATACATACTCACAATCCTGAAGATCTCTCATTTTTCCCACGTCCACTGAATAGGGGCGGCGGACGGGATGAAGATGAGATTCTTACAAGGAAAAATGTGTAGAGAAAGTAGGAGGAGGATGAACTGGAGATAAAAGTATTTTAGCATATTCCACAGATCACTTGGTGACAGGAGGAGTCGGGAACTTTGGGGCAATCCAACCATCTCAACCGCATCATCCGGCTCATCCTCTGTGGTTAATAAGGAATCCGGCCGTTCATTTCGCCCCTTGTGAGCTCGACATATCTAACCAGAGTGAAAGGGGTGAAAGTAAAGCTAGGAGAAAGTTCCATCTTCCTCATCCCTATCTCTGACGTGGAGCACTGGGATATTTTTTTTATGTTCTTCTCTGTTTCCAATCCAGGAATAAAAGTCAACCCGAAAGAGGGATGTGAGTGTGGTGAAAGTGTGGACTCTGGATTTTACCACCATGTGTTCCTAGGGAAAGTGTGAACTCTGGATTTTACTACGCTGGGTTCCTACAGAAAGTGTGGACTCAGGATTTTAGTACTACGGTGTGTTCCGAAGAGAAAGTTTTCTCTGCGTCAAGGTTACGCACCTCCGCGAACTTTCTCCTTTCTGGAAATCACCAACAACAGAGTGGAAATCAAGGGTCCCAGCTGCTTTCACTTGTCAGCCATATAGCCCCGAGCCAAGGTAGGTGAAAGTGGAACCTGTGCGGTGAGACTGGGAAAGAGAAAACTCAGACTTTCTCCACATCTCCCCGCATCACTTGGATTAGTCTCCTCTGACTCTCTCGCTCGCGCTCTGTCTCTCTCTCCACCGTTTTATTCGGCTGAATTAAATTTGCTTTCACCATATAACTTTCACCACATGAAAAACTAGGGAGGATTGGAGGAGCTCTTGTTAGCAACCTTTAGACAGATACCAGCCAAGTTAACTGACACCGGATTATCCGACTTCATCTCATCATCATCATTCCCCATTTTGTGTGCTATGTGTCCATGTGTTTCTGTATGAGTGCGCCTGGGAAAACTTTTGGAAGCTGCTCCGGCTTTTATCCCTAGTATTACTATCATCGACATCATCATCATCAACATCATCATCATCATCTCATCCATTGTCATCATCCACATGGTAGTCTTCGTTGTCGTCGTCTCCGTGTGAAAAAGACATAAGCATCTGGTGGTGTTTGTGAACGTGAAACGAGAGGATGATGGTTTGTGGGGAAAAGGAAATAGGAGATGCTCTGTCACGGGAAATAGTAGAGACGGGGCGACAGCCTGGATGTGCCTGTGTGACGGATAGAAATGAGAGATAATTTGTCCTACAAGATTACCACCACCTAGACTCTGTGAGTGAGAGAGAGAGAAAGACGGAGTCAATACGAAAGCTCGTACTGATCAAATGTCTGGCTCCTACAAGGGTTCCCACGACTACTACAGGACGACTACTACGACTACCCCAGCCGCTCCATAGCACTGCATCATCATAGACCAAGGTCATCGTGGGACACGGAAAGACTCACATCGAAATAAATAGAGACCTCCACACACATACCCACCCACCCAACCACACACACACTTACACACCTGCACATTCACGCAAAGAACTACATAGTCATCCGCCTTTAATAAGGTTTAATTTCTACCATCCCAGTGAATGTTCTTCTCGCAAGTCTCTGGTGAGCAATAAAACACGGTTCGTTCGTGACAAAGCTCCGAGCTTGATGAAGTGAATCCCTGCACATAGAAAATCCACTAATTTATGGACGTTCCAGTATACACACAGTACAGTGCCGTGTGAAAAGTTGAGGGGAATTCCACACGGCAGGGACCGTTGTCGTCGTCGTTCCACGTATTATCAATCCCGGGCTCACTTGCGACCAAAGGCCTCGCGGCTTAGCTGTACTTGAATCGCCGCGCGCCCATCAACGACGTTCTGTGTCTTCGTCGTCCCGGTTGCTACTCTTCAGGGTGTCCATATATAGACATTGTCAGTGTACTCTCCTGCGTGTACGTACATGTGCGAATAGTGCGTTCGACAGGGCGACGGGAGAATAAAGGTAAGTCTTTTAATCAAATCTTCCACCACTACTATACTTTTTTGTTGACACGCAGGCGGAGTAGTGGGTGAGGATGAGCGGTGGAGGGAGACAAGGGGGAGGGGATCCCTGTAGTTTGCATCTCTTTGCATTAATGTCAGGCACACAAAGCACTCATGCACGCATGTACGAGCATAATGGCCGTGTGAGGTAAAGTTACACAGGGATGCGGGAGAGAGTGCGTCTCGAGAATAATCACCGTTAGCCGCTCTGTACAACTACTAAGAGGGGGAGATGAAACTCTGTGGGAAACTCTATAGCGGAGCCGTGTGTACCACTCTTCGCCCATTATATTCGGAATAAAGCCCATGGCGAGACATGCCAGTGTTCCTACACATAATAATAATAATAATAGTAATAGTAATAATAGTCACCCAGCCTGCCTGATCAAGTGGTCGGCGGCGGTGTGCGGGCTTGGGTGGGCCGGAACGGGGAACTGCTCTGTCCACGGTGCGGTGGTTGTTCTAGTAGCTGATGCTGGAGACAGGCTTGTAGGTACATACCGTGTGTCCCAATAGGATTTTCAACACGCGGTTGGTTGAGCGAATGTGTGGGTATTTGCATGTGCGTTCTGGAAGGCTTGGGCATGTGGGTGCGCACTGTACGTAGTGTAAGCGTGCATGTGCGTGTGTGTGCGCGCGCAAACGCCACTGTGTGAAGATCGGTCGAGATGTGTGGGATGAGAGGACTGTTGGACGTCGCAACGCATCGGTCAGATCAGGGGTTAGTAATTAACGCGTGTATTCCATGTGTGAGTAATTAATTAAAATCACACATGTATGCATTCGTGAGTGCTCATTATCTCCGTTGAAAGGCTACGACGACGATGGAAATGAATGGCCATTATATGGCTTCCGTATTAATTAATTTGTCTTCCCCACAATAAGCACAAGGGAGAGAGAGAGAACCTCGTACTCTCTCCGTCAGACTCTGTACTATGTGGGACCACCCGGACGAGGACGAGATGGAGTGATAGAGCTAGTGCCAGATCTCGACAATGTACCCCCCCTCCCCCCGCCCCGTCAAATCTCCCGCCTGTCCCTCTCCCATGAGCCGAGCGAATTCTTTTGTGCCCGGACGAACAGTCCGTGCACAAACAAATAGGAACAACACGGCCTGCCGAGCTGGCAGCAATGTTCCTCCTCCCATAAATTCACATGATTACAGTAGTGATTGTTATTGTCACCGACATGATCATTGCCACACTGCTCCAATCATCACCAGCATCATTACCATCCTCCCCATCATCATACTTGCTCATTCTCAAGTGCTCTATCATACTCCGTCACAGCCCCCTATTTACGCTATTACATGGGATATAAAACGAATGCCAGGCTGGGGAAAGAGAGATGTTCTCGCAACCAGGCCGTGCAACTGCCAGGGCGTCGGCGGCACACACGTTCACATGGGCGGGCGGGCAGGCAGACACATTTATACACAACCGCGCTTGACGCACCTACATACTATATGCACTGCACTGGAGGCACGAGTGTGCCTGTAGTGGGAACCGTCCAGGTACCACCAGGCCAGAGTTCCTCCCCAGCACATACTACTATGCTACGCATAGGCGGCGGGCTGGCGGGAACGCACTTATATGGAAACCCCAAATTGGACAGTTTTGGTGAATGGGATGAAGCCTTGGACGCGGAAGTATACATAATAGCCCGGAATTCATGCCTCATAATTACCTCTGTTCCTGGGGAAACTGAATTCAGGAATTTGAATATTAAGCGCCCCCCCCCCTCCGCCTATGTTGTCCCTTTGAGTTATGAAATCCAGGAGGGCTATTAAGGGAGCCTGCCCTACTAAATCTTGTTTTATTCCCAACACCACCGCACACTACCGTTCTCCAGTCCGCCAGCCTTGCCCCGTGCCTGAATCAATATAAATGCTCACTGTCGTGTTACACTTGCCAAAATTACAAACTGTGTCTCGGAGACACAAAAGCCGACTGTACACTATACCGACCCACTACTCCTTTCTCCCATCATTTTCTCCTCCTCTTATCCAACACAATTGCTCATAAATTTCCTACCCCACCCCACCTATACAGTTGAAGGATTATGAACAATTCAGCGGGGGTGAAATGGAATGGGGTGGGTTGTTGACCTCAGCACCAACCTAAAATCCACCCCCATCATTTCGAAGGTCCAAAAAAGACGGAAAAAATACCGGCATCATCACTTTCACCGACCCCAGTGATGACCCAAATGGGGTAATCACTTTCACCTCCCCTCCTCCATACCCTGGCCAGCCCACTACACATTTCCCGCTCACTTAATCAATGAGCAGTTTCCAACCCTTCGCTATTGCTCATTATAACGAGTCCAAATGTAATTATTTTAAATTTAACCGGGGCCAAAATAAAGTTTGCCTTGGTGGAGGAGGAGGGGAAGGAGGAGGAGAGACGATGGTAGGTGGGAGGGAATAGCATAGAGCTGCTCAACTGGGACTGGGCAATAAAGGTGATGGGATCCCAAGAGAGGGAGAGAAACGTCTCTTGACTTGAAAAGCATTTTATCACGTAATTAAATTACAATAAACGTAAAAGTGTTCCGAGCAGCAACTTTTTCTCAAACACACTTTCTCCCCCCGTCTTCCCATCTTAGCTTTCCTTTGCTCTCTTTCTCTCTCTGCTTGATCAACTTGTGAAATGAATGAAGCGGAGGAGAAAGAGAAGAAGAAGAAGAGAAAAGGGCGGGGGAAGTCGTAAGAAAAAAAATCTAGACAGACTGGAGATGACGAAACACAGTAGTTAAGAAAATTACGACTTTCACCCGCCGCCACCCTCCATACTTTCCGTAATGCCAACTTGAGCGTCTCACCTCATTCAATTTTGAACATTGCTCTGTGAAACGGATGTAAATATTCCCTCATCACAGTCAGAGAGGTTGTGAGGTGGTCTGTGTGCCTATGTGTGTGTGTGCGTGTGTGTGTTTGTGTGTAGGTCCGTTGAGTCAGCACTGGGATTTCACGGAAGTGAGACCAAGTGAGGAAAGATCCGAATGGGATGAATTCCACGCATTAATCCATTTCATCATCAGCCTCCGCTCGCTACTACCACTGCACCACTTTCACATCCACACCCACTCATTTACTTTTACCCATACCTACACACACACACGCTCTCAATCATGATTTCTCAGCCCTGTTGGAACAAAGATCACGAGTTGGACGGAGATAAAGTGATTGGCTCCCACTATCCTCACCTCATCCTCCGCACCCCATCCCATTCCATCCCCACCATGAAAGACAAAGGGGCCACCACCTTCCTCCTCTCCCCCCCCAAAAATACAAAGGGACGGGTTGGGGGGATCAGGGCCAAGTTTCTACGGAGAAAGTACTGTGGAACAGACTTTCTCTATCTACTAATGACCCTCCGGACTATTATCATACAGAAGAATCCCAGCATCTGGTCCCACCCTTAACATACAACATATGTACATGTGTACACATTTAAATCTAGTTCAAAAGTCCCGCCGCTATAACATCCTCGCCATCTCATATACAGAACTCACACTAATCCATTTGGCCCTGATATTGATATTGAGCAGAAACTTTCCCGCTTCAATTCTGGGATGAGCTCAGCTACTCAGCGCGCCGGGTTACAGACTTGGAGTTTCATCACTTACTGCACTCTCTTCCAAACCCGCAAAGTTCAAATATTTACCACAAATCCCGGCGCGTATCAACTATGGTGAGCCTCATGGCTGTGGCCTCATATATGGGCATGAGGAGATGAGTGAGATCGTATCATGCATATCTGCATGCATATGTTGCGGATCCATATGATATGTAAGCATATTTTATGTACGTACATAAACCTAAATTGGGAGGAGCGGGTAGATATTGGCTATAGTGGCCTTGGAAGACCGGAGGTGCCTCGGGCTATGACTAAATTTAAATAATGGAATCCCACTGCATAGTGACTTTCTCCGGAGCTATCTCACGGTGGGATTCTAAGCGGATTTCTGTAGTTCTGCATAGACTTATGCTTCGCTGCTTCGCTGCAGCGCGTGGGGAATTTGATTTAGCTATTAGGGGAGTGGGAAGGGTGGGTCCTGAGTTGGGGGATGTTCAATGTTAAAATATCAAAATTGTGTATGCACTCATCCCTCCCCCCTCAGTGGGGGTGAGGGTAGAAGTCACGGGGTTAAAGTGTAGTATATTAAACACACTCTCATAAAAACTACACGGCCAGCTGTCGTAATTTGGAGCCGTAAAATCTGACCAAGAAACTTTAAATGAACTTTCTCCGAGCCCCCATCCTTTCTCTACTTTCTCCCAGAGCATAGCAGAGGCCAGGAGAGTTTGAGAGGCGGGCAAACCGGGAGGATTCGAAAGTAGGGAGGGGAAATGGGTGGTGTGGGGTGGTGGTGGGTGTGGATGTAGATGAAGAACGTCGCGGGGAAAATTATTTGCAGATACGAAGAGGACGACTGGGGTGGGGGCGAGTCTCTTAGAATGTATAGGGGAAAGACTGGATCAACTTTCTTTTCTCTTTCTCCCCATACCCGTCCTTGATGAAGGCTGGGCCGTATCTTAATTAGATTTTTAGTCTGCCTTTGAAGACGATGTAATTAAATGAATTGGAGCCATCAAGCGCTCCCTTTCCCCATTCAACGGATTTAAAAGTTTTTTGGGAATTTTGAGAAAATCCCTCACTCACAACACCGCTCACCCGTGAAATCCTCATCCTCCCGCACAATAATGTTAGACAAACAAGCTACCTTGTGTCTATAATAGGATGGATAATATGTACAGGCTGTGACTGGAGGCGGGATATAAGACGATCCCTTATCTCGGTCGATATGTGATCCAAGCAGCCAAATGCGGGTAGGCCAGACATGGCAGGCATACCAGTAGAAAGTTTATAGCGTCAACATACTGAGCGACCCATTACAGCAGTGTAGAATCAAATGGAACGTGGCTCTTTGGACTCAAAGGAGAAAGAGGAGGAGGAAGAACGGAGGCTCTTGAGGGCGGAGTGAAGAACAGAGGATATGATCAAGGGATTGGGAGGGGATGGGTGCGTGTGTGTGTGTATGTATATTGGGAAGGAATGGAACTCGCCTTCCACCACTCATCCAAGTACTCATCCATCCTCTCTTCTCTGTTTTTTATTATGTCCAGGATGAGAAGGTATCGCAGCGGCGTTTAGTGAGGATCCTCTCTTGCACTGGCTTTCTCTCTTTCTCTGTGTGTGTGTTGTGGAAGTAGTAGATATGAGGAGGGTGAGAGTAGATTAAATCATGTCTCTCTGACTCGACCCCCAACTGTTCGTAACATGTGTTGCAATTCCCCCGTTGATGGATTCCCCTTCCAAGGCACTCCCGGCTCATCTGCTACCACGGTGCAGTGCTCAAAGCCCTTTGCTCGGACACACATTTTGGTCTCTAGACTCATTTCTACATACGCTCAAACTTGTGCTATGTGTGCCTTTATATGGGTGGGTGAAGTTCGGCGTGACAATATGTATGTATGTGTGTATAAAGGCGGGTGAAAGTACGCGAGCACATCTTTTGATATGGGGAAATGTGTGCGTGAAAATGTGTATGCATGTTTGTATAAAGGCGAATGAAAGTAGGCGAGTGCATCTGTTCATGTGGGGAAATGTGTGCGTGAAAATGTACATTCGTGTGTTTTTAAATGCGGGTGAAAGTACGCGAGGACGTTTGTGTGAATATGCTTGTGGATGTGAATGCGCGAAAAGGTGTGCGTGCAAGAGTGTTTTTATAAATTTGTGTAAGTTCGCCCGTACATGAGTACATACATCTGTAATTGGTTGTGCACAAAAGTGTGTCAAAATAGATGTGTGAAATTGTGTGGATGTGATTGGGTGTGTATAAATTATGAAAGCCAGCGCTTTTTACACTTGAGTGAAAGTTGCCTGGAGTGAAAGTTCAAGTCATAGTGACACGTGCCTGGGATCTTCTGACTCTTGCAGGGAGACCAGACTTTTGGGCCTCCGCCAGGCCCAAAGAAGGCTTCCCCAGGCCGTGGATATGTGCGTTGGAGGAGTAACACACAAACATGCTTGTCTAAAAACAACAGGATCATCGGCCCTTTCAAATCATATTTAAATTCAAATGTATCCCCGGAAAGCACGCACTTTCACTCATTCCACCCGGGGAAATGACTTTTGCCTTTCTGCCCCTCCAAATACTCGAGCTAGCTGAGCAAAACCCTGAGGCCTGCAGATAATATGAAGGGACAGATAAATCCCCTCATGCCAAGGTCCGTCACGGACCATGAACATGCTGTGTATGTCCCTGATTCCAAAGGAACGAGCCCGGAAGGCTCGTCCGCTCATACATGCATAAAACTAACAAGGGAAACGGGGAGAGACGGCTCCTGAGCAGGTTGAAATCCTTCGTAGTGAAAGTAGTAGTTGGAGGACTGGATATTGTACTTGTGTTTCCGGTGGGTGAAAGCACTATTCCATAACTACAACTACTTCCAAACTACCCACCCCACCCCAACCCCCATCCCACCATCTCTTTAGATTCTCCCACCGACGAGTCCTATTTAGTCACAGGGAAAGCGGGAGATTCCCGTGGGAGACATAATCTGGAGCCAGTCCGCACTACTGGCAGTCAGAATCATTGTGGGAATGAGGCTCAAATATTTAATGGCTCTTCAATTCCTTCGTTCCATGCATGGGCGGCTCCAAATGTCTTATAGAACCAGCACGCTTTGTTATTACGACTCTGGAGATTGAGTATTACAGCTAATGTTCCATAAGGTACACAAGGGATCTTCTCATCACTATATAAACTGGTTTGACCGGAAGCCCATCTAGGCCCTCATGGAAAAATCCTCACTGGCTGATTCACGGCCGGTCGGAAGTGTGGTGAGGATTCAAATCTCAGAGGATTCTCCATCACCGTGTCGTAAATTATGAGTCAAAATCCTTCGGATTTTACTCATGGAGTAAGCGCTCTCTCTCTCTCTCTCTCTCTCTCTCTCATCCTTTCAAAACTTTTTTCCACCGCAGGGTTAATATAACGTCTTGTGCGGCAAAATAAAACTCATTCTGGGCCGCACTAGCCACCAAGGCCGAGCCCGCACTCCTCCAGCATGAGGAAATTCCTCAAACCCTCCGTCCGTCTACCAAGGACGCTTTTTTCACGAGCAAGGGAGAGGTTCCGGATGAATCATGGGCCTCTATACTGTAACGGCAACGATGATAACCCCCTCTTTTTTCACCACACAACAAATATCATGGTGGAGCGTCGTCCCAGTGACATGCATACATAAAATATACCAGGGAACAAGAGGGTTCGGCATGATGTGATACATGGGCTGAGAATTTGTGAGGAAACCATCCAGGCCTCCGGAACTGTATGGATAGGCACGGCAGCCCGGCGGAGTTGGTGGAATTTATAGCTTATAGATCTTATCCGCTCCAAGTTCAGTTGCTACTGCCGTCTAAATCGGCCGGAAGCCGACTACGACTACTACTAATACTCCTACTGCTACTGCAACTATAATAGAGTACACCCAAACACGATATACACACACATATACATATATATATATATATATGTGTATATGAGTACAGTCTTTTCCATAATAAATTTGTCTATTGTGTCCAGTGTATGATGTAGGAGCGGAAGGGGGTGGGTTGGGGTTTGTGGGAAATATGAGATGCTAAACATTGAAATTTTGATACTGGCGGGAAGAGAGGCAGAAACTACTGGTCGCCAGAGGCTGGACCACAAGGGGGGAAAGTGGGGAGGGAGAATCCAATTTTTTCCGGGTAAAATCCTTTACTATATAACATTCACGGCAGGGGTCAGGAAAACCCGGGCAGTATCATCCTTTCGTATACATTCACTCGCCCGCACACACTCACTCACCCACTCACCCACTCACACTCACTCCCTCGAACACACAAGGGCGCGGACCCCCATCCAATGTTTTCACCTCGACCAGTGAAATTCAATTTATTACTCAAAGAAGTTTTCCTCACAGAGGCCATCCTTGGCAATTTATTGCTCCTTCCGTCAAAAGCTCTCATGGGCTCAGCCCATCTCCTCTCTAACTGCCTCCCCCGTTACACGTCTCCCCATTAAATTGAAACCCCCTCTCTCCATCCCATTAGCTCGGAAACATGTTTGGAAAACTAAAGTGCGCTCAATTAACTCTGCTCCCCATTATTGTCCACAAACATGGCCGCAGGATTCAGTATGTGTACTTGTGTTTGTGTGTGTGTGTGCCGATCGCCTCTCAGACTCATCGCACGGACGAGGCTAGAATCCTTGCCAATAAGAAGGTGAAAGCAGGATTCGAGGAGGAATGAATGGGAATTAACCAACCGTTCCTCCAACAATTCCCTCTGACCAGAAGGAAAATGCTGCAGAGGTTGGCAAAGGCGGGGTTTTAAGTGTTTGAAATGAATGGGTGGTTCAAAGGTACTTTAGAGTGAAAGTCGACTTTTTTAAAGAAACCTGGTGTTTGCTTAAAATTGCCGGCTGATTCTAAAAACAGAGCTATAGAGTGAAAGTTGGAGTTTTAGAAAGGGTGGTAGTTGGAATTAGAGGGTGGCTATTTGAAATTGGCGCGGGTGATTCAAAAGTACTTACTTAGAGTGAAAGTTAGTGTCTTTAGACTAGAAGCGGGGGGTTTGGGTGGTTGTTTGAACTTTGAAGTCATTCCAGAATGATCCAGACCGGTATAGAACATCTCGAAAAGGGAGAAAGTTGGGTGAAATTAACCATTGAAGGACAGGAAAGTGAAAGTACGTCGATCCGGCGGGCTTGGAATACTAGAGATTGACATTTATGGGAGGACCTGCCCATGAAGTGGCGGTGTTTCCTGGCTACTATCAGAACCTACATATCACTGACCAGCTCCAGTCCATGAGGATCAATTTATAGGACAACCAAATGTAATTTTTCTCCAGTTCCGGTCATTCTCCATTGACTCGCTGATAAAGGAGCGCGGAACCCGGGAGTCTGAGGCTCCTTATATCATGTATACCAGACACACACGCGTACTCATGGTGAAAGTATACATATGTTGACTTGGGACGGAAATCCCAGAATCTAATACGATTGATTCGTGAGGAGAAAGTCGTAGGGGTTCCCTGTAGGGAGAAAGCTAACCATCACTTTCTCTGTTATTTCTCTTCATGTTTCCGTAGTCCACTCCGCCGCCACCGCCCTCCTCCCTACGATTGTTGACTTGATTTAATGGAGAAATTGGGAAATTGAATGAAGATACTGGAGGGTGGAGTTAATCCTTCTCACATTATTTGCTTTCTCCACCTTTCTCCTCCGGTGAGATGGCATACGGGAAGAACGGATGGGAGGTGAGCATGTGCACGAGCCTCCGGGGCCATGGGATAAGACATTATGTCTTCCGAGCTGTGCTGTGCGAGAAATGTATGAGATAAACCAGAGGGGCTGACGGGCTGAGAGATTTCTCAAAGTTGGTGCTGTACGAATCTGGCTGGAGAGTCCAGCTACTGGTATGTCGGACAACTACAGCAACGGCTACTAGTACTACTGGTGAGCCTTTGTACCTTCTGAGGGGGATGTGCGGAAGCTTTCTCCGGAGTGGAGGAATGGCTGTGGAACGCGAGGAATCTGGATGGACAGGGATGGATCCTCTGTGTGGACATAACCGTTGGAATTTTTAAGGGAAACTTTTTCTTTATCCACCATTCATTCAGTGCGTAAAATAAATAACTTGGCGATCCCATCCTCCCGGGCTACTGCGGGGAAGGAGGAAGAGGAGGACGAGGCCTTGAGAAAGTTTGAAGCCACCACTATGCATGGCCATAGCAGCGGGAGCAATAACTGTTAAGGGAGAAAAGAAATCTTGGGATTCCACCACTACTACTACCACCACCACCACCACTACCACTTTGGCTTTAGAGGAGAGACTTGTTTTGGATGGCGGAGTCAAATGTGTATGTTTGTGCGTGTGTGTGTGTGTGCGTGTGTGTGGGTATGTGCATGTGTTGGTTTGTGTCAGTATGTACGAATGTATACGAGCTCCGGTGGCGGATTCGGACTGTGGGAGAGCTAATCTCATGGCATGACGGCCATTACTTTGCCGAGACGCTCGCCGGGAATGAGGAACATTATACAAGTGCTTGGGACGCGGGGAAATGGTCTTATGTGCACCCGGGAAACACATGGACTGAAAACACTTTCATTTGCGCCGCCATTAAATGATCCTATCAGCCATAGGCCAGTGGTAAGGCTAGGCGACGGGTCATTGTACCAGGAGTCACCCGGACGTCCTTCTAATTTTTATTCCCGCCCCAAGATATCACCACCACCGCCATCTTACCCCCCTCCCGCACTTTGGATCACCCCTCCGCATTCAAGATGTCCAATCAGGGAGGAGGAGGAGGTTGCGAGATGTATTCTAGGCACGTGCTAAATGCGCCCAACCGTATGTCTCTCTCAAATCCATGCTTCATGCTCACCTCTTGTCCGAGTGGACAATTTTATGTGTTTACATCTGTGTATGTGTGTGCGTGTATACTTGGGATTTGTATGGCGTACACATATATATGCATAGATAATTGGAGGGAATTTCACTCTAGTTTACATGCCTTCTAGTTCTTCCCGCGGAAAAGATGCTGTCCCTGTGTAATGAAGTGGGAAAGTTGGGTGGAATGATGGCAGAGGGGAGTGAGTGGGAGGGAAGGAAGTTGAACGTAAACTTTTACCCGACCGCCGCCAGAAGTGAGCATTTGAGGGCATCTCCATACTTTAAAGAGAGTTAGATGAAGCATCATCCTCGTCATCATCGTAATCATCATAGCTGAATAAGTTAGCTTCGCTCTGGATCTCCATGTCGGGGAAAGACCTCTTGGGAGCCAGAAGCAACATTCAGTTTTTAATCCCAATCCTGCACAAATTGGATGAAGAGCTGTGCGTGTGCGTGGAATTGTGCGTTTGTGTATATGTACAGGGCTAAGGGAATTATGGAGGATGTGGAAACATTTCGGATAAAATGAGTGGGTTAGTATAGAAGGGGAAAAATAGGGAGAAAACTGTGTTGGCACGTGGAACTAAGCGGGCCAACTCTTTTGCAGTGTAATGCTAGCGAGCACACGCTCGGACTCTGGGGACATTTTTAATGGATCCACAGTAGTTGTAGTGGCAGTAGTAGTAGTACCAAAAACCCAGACCCTCTGTAGTCCACGATCCGTGTGGAAAAGCTGGAAATTTTCGACTTCATTTGATTTTGGCCACAAAAGTTCCGCCCGTGCCCAAGTCGCTGCTCCACTGGATCCCACCACCACCACCCAGCTGGTGGTAGAGGACTAGGAAAAAGTTCTGTATGTATTTTCAACAAGGACTTTCCCTCACTACAGAGTCATAGTAGGGTTGCTTCCCAAAATCCTTCCCACCCATACCCGGCCCCCAACTGCCCATCTCACCCGTCCAACTCGACGGCATCCGTCCAGCATCACACTATTTTTCTCCCCTACCAACTCGTCCCCATCATGAAGGCAACTTTCACGGAGTCACGCCGGCTCGTATGGTCGTCAAGATTAGTGGGGAGGGGGAATCTGGGGGGGGAGAAAGTATGCTTTACCCGCATGTGCACATGGTGGTGGAAACTTTTCAGATGGCCTCGCACATTTTAGACGGTGAATATATATGGTCGGACAGAGGCGGGATGCGGGAGTGAAAGTATGAGGGGTGGGGTAGTGAAAGTGCTTTTATTTTTCACTCTCACTTCCATTCCCTCCTCATCCAGTAGCAGACGGGCTCTGGAGAGAAAGTAAGGGAGGAGAGAAAGAGAAAGATAGCCAAGGAGGAGTCTACTTTCACCAGTCTGGTCATCGTCAGTGATGTCCGGATGGGGATTTGGGAAATATCATATGTCAACGGGCTGAGCCAAGGCTGACCACACAAATATGAAGATGATGATGATGATGATGGTGGTAGTGGAATACCCGGAAGCTCTAAACGGAGCTTGGACCTCAAATGTGATGATGTGTCACCCCGTATCCCGAATCCAGGACTTTCTTAAGCTCCCAAGCTAATGTCAGTGTTCCTATTTTCCCCGAAGAAAGATTTTCTACCGGATGCCTTTTGAAATTCCTCACGCCGTTTCCTCTGCGCATGACTGAATGCCAGGGGATTGACGGTATGAGGAGATATAAACGAGCCTTGACTTTCTCTATTTTTGAACCAACACACTGGGCAATGTAGGCATGGGCAACTATAACAGTTCAAATGCAAAAAAATAGAAATACATGGGCACACATACTATCACGCACACACCCTTATGTAGTGAAACACACACGAGCACACTATCTCACATATACATGCACAAAAAATCGCGGGGAAACCTGGAGGCTCATCCTGAGCGGGTTCCAAAGAATGTAGAAAGTGCCTTGGGATTATTGCATCCTCCACTGTACTTTCTCCCTGCTTTCTTTGGAGATGCAGTGTGTGGAAAGGGTGTGGGCTCGTACCCACAGGTTTCATTATGTCTCTCCTTCAGCCATAAACGAAGGTGTTGTGATTCCCTTTCCCCCATGCCTTTATTCCTAAAACGGTTATTGCTGTACCTATTTGTAAGGAAGTCCCATATAGCCCTGGTGTGTGCGTCTGCCTGGACCTGTCGAGAGTTAAGGGCTTCAATGTGGGTATTTCCTTGTGTATGTGCATATGTAGGTATGTATGTGCATACATGTATACGGGTACGTGTGTCATTCTAATGCCAAACTGTGCCCTCCTGAATGGCTCGCTCTGTGCGGTGGCAGACAAGGATGTCTGCCGGAAGGGACAGAGGGCTGAGTGTGTGAGGGACGATGAATGGCCACGGGATGGAGGAGTACGTCCAAAACGTAGGCTACGCGAACAGAGTGAGGCAGTGAAGGTAGTGTTGGAGAGCATGTTAGGACATGGAGGGAAATATGAGTTTGGCAGAGATAGGATTCGTAAATGGGTCTCAGTGGGAATCAAACGGATGAGGATTAATCTGTCAACGCCTTCACTTCTCCTCTTCCGACCTCGTCCGTCCGATCCCCTCATCTTCTTCTTCTTTCTTCTCTTGTCACCTCGCTGTTCTCAAAGAGAAAGACGTAGGATGAGCGTATGTTTTTGAGTGACTGTGGCTCTGCGCTTATGAGTGTCCACGCATGCGCGTGCTTCTGTGGCTATTTCCGTTTTTTAGGGTTTCTATCCAAGAGTGTGTGGCTTTTTCGCTGATGACCTTTGGGTAGCGGAGCCACCGGCAACCTCAATCGCTGTGGCTACTGGTACCGGCTTTGGTAGTAAAAGGCACGTCTCATTTGGCGGGGCTGTCTCTGTCTACATTGCCTAGGGTAACTGTGGGTCAAAGCGTACAGTAAATACCCAGCGTGTCAAGGAGCTTGGTCGTGGCCACCAGCAGCAACAACTCTGGTCATCTCGACCGTGCATATGCATGTCCGTGGCTCAGCTACAACGATGGGTGTCCACGTTTGGAAGTTGGGATGTTGGCCTAAATGTGAAGGGATATTTGCGCGACCTCCTGGAAATTCGGCAGTGTACATTAGTTTATTTGCACAAAGTATAATGTACACTTTCTCCGCACTTTCTCCTCCACTACCGTCAGCAGAGGCTGAGACAGAGATATAGACTGAATGTGGGTATGTGTGTGTGTATGTACTTGAGAAAGTTGTTGAGCTCTGCCTTCAAAGCTGCTATGATGTGGTGATGGTGGAAGTAGTAGGAGTGCGTATACGTACAAAAGTAAAGTGTAAGGGCTCCTTCAATCTCATCCTTTATCTCCACTGATGGATCGTTCCGTTTGCCCTGATCGCCTCTTCTACTTCTTCTTCTTTCTCTCCCCCCACTGTAAAGACACACGGCGGCCCTTCAGAGTTTCCGCACACTCCATACACACAACTTCAACCAACGACCCCGCGCCATTCACTTTTATATCCAGTTCAAAGGCAATAATAATTATTATTTTGTCCGCATCCCCCTATCTCTCTCGCTTTCTCCCACACTCAGGGGTCCCACCAACACCGACTCGACGACCGTTCCCATTCCTGACCACTTCTATCCGCTACCCTCCCCCCATCCGCACCCCACAACGTTTCAAGGGCAGAACTCGGTATCCATGTACATGCTCATTCTTGGATATAAAGTACGACTATCTGACGGCCAAAACCTACGGACTTTCCCCTCTGCAATCTCCCCAAGTGCACACTTGCGGAAGATCCTGCTCCTGACTTTTATTATCACTTGACGCCCCCTCCCAAAAAGAAAGTAGGAAAAGGGAAAAGAAAGTGAGGGATAGAAAGAGAAAGAACGGAGGAATGAGCGGAGGGGGAGGAGGAGGAGGAACGAAAGAGAAAGAAGAAGAGGTAAAGGAGGAAAGAGTGAGAGATAGATAGATAGATGGAGGAGGAAATAGAGAGGGAGAAAGCGGGAGGAAACTATATCCGACCGCACAAAGGAAAATGAGTGGGGAGAACAAGAAGTAATGTGGAAGGTGTAGTAGGCTGCTACAACCGCAGATGGAAGACCCGCTGAATTTCCTATATATTTACATAAATTTCATATATATATACATCTTATATGTATATTTTATTTATGTATAATACATATATATATGTATATATACATATATGTATATATATATAAATTTCCTCATCTTATTAAATTTCGACAAGGAGGGTTAAAGAAGGGAAGGAGCATACATGCCGGGCTGAGCCACTACAGTATTTTCCTTGTTGAACAAGATTTACGCTTTAGTTGTTTCCACAAATGGCCGAGTTAGTACTGTAGATTTCAAAAGGATATCGCATTTTCTTCCAAGCACACACACACACACACACAATTTTCCTACACCATCACCAGTACCATCAGTACGTGTACGGCCAAGGAAACCAACCACCAACTTCAGTTCCATCTTCATGCCCATTGACTGCGCACAAAAATGTATGGTACGTGCATGTCTCGAGGGAGACTTACACATGTGTGTATGTGTGTTTACGTGTGTTTGCGTGTGTGTGTGTGTTTACGTGTGTTTGCGTGTGTGTTTTTGTGTATGCGCATGTGTGTATGTGTGAACGTGTTTGTGTGTGTGTTTAGGTGTGAGTTTATGTGTGTGTGTAACTGTAATGTACACCTGTGTGGATTTGTATGTACGTGTGTATGCCCAAATGTGTAACTGTAATGTGCACGAGTGTGCATATGTGTGTGTACTTGCGTGTTCTTGTGTTTGTGTGTGCTCACGTTCGTATAGAAATTTGGGTACGTGTGTCCCTGTGTATGTGTATGTGTGTGTGTGCGTGTATGAGTATGTGTGTGAGTGCGTGTATGAGTATGTGTGTGTGTGCGTGTATGAGTATGTGTGTGTAAATCTGTGTATACTTGTGTATGTAGGTATACAGGTATACTCGTTTGTGTGCTGGTACATGTATGTGTGACTATACTCGTGTGTATGCTTGAGTGTATCTTTACGTGCGCACTGATGAGTACGTGGGTTTGTGCATGTGTGCACATGGCTGGAAAATTATTCAGACATACTCCTCCGTGAACTGTACATTCACCGGCGTGGATAATGCGGGTGTGGGCCAATGAGGAACTGAAGAGGACATGAGCGGAGAAGCGCGTGGAGGCAGTCAGATAATACAGAAAGATCCACTGCTGTGATGCTCGGAATGGAGGGGAGAGAATTTCAAGTGCGGAGCTTTGAAGGTTCCGGGCAAATTACAGATGGATCCTAAGAGGCTGAAAATTCTGCTCCGTTGAAACCATTACATAGTCTGGGATTTGTAGTGGTGCCACAACTGTTCTTGCTGCTGTTGCTACTACTACTGCTGCTGCTGCTGCTGCAATTGCTGCGGCTACCCAGTCGACCACCACTACTACTACTGCTGCAACGACGAGAGGAAAATAAATGGTGCAGGAAAAGTTTTCTTATCAACTAGCTTATTTAGTTTTCCGTCCAGTGGTACTAGGAGGAGCAGTTGTGAAAGTACTATAGTACATCCTTCAAATTAACTTTGATGTTCATCTATGTAACTACAGCTGATGGGTATCGACAGGCGGTTGTAGCAGGAAATGTTCTACCCGCTCCCGCTTCCTCAACTAATTCCGTCTCCTTCTCCGTTCTTCCAAGCCAGAAGCGGGAGGGAGATATGCATGCATGTGTCAAGTGTCATGAGGGTCTCAGTGCCCACACCTCAACCCCTCCCCCAGTAGGTCCCAGTAATCCTGAGCCCTTTTTCGCAAGCGAGATTCCTTGTTGAGCTGAGTACACCAGATATGCGACGTCCCTTGAGGCCACGAATGCTCACCCACCCGAACCCTCTCTTGAATCCCCCCCGCCACCACCATCAACCCACGTATCCCACCTTATACGAACCACTCGGTTGACTTGCGAATTGGTTTGGATGTTGACATCCCTCACCCATGTGTAATCCCCACAAAACCCACCCAGTTACATGGCTCCACCCACCTTGATCTCACCATATGCCTCCACCCACCCAAATCACGTACGTCAAGGGAAGTCTGGATACTCAAGTCGACAGGGATGGAATGTATGGTCTAGTTGCTCAAAGAATGGATACATGTTACATGAAAAGCTCATATTCAGACATTCCAGTCGTTTCCAACTTGGTCTTTTACCAACAACGGAGACGTGATGCTTTGGGGCATGATATCATGCTCCAACGGAACGGGAACAAGCAACTATATATGTGCGCTACCTCTCTTTCCAGGAGGAGGAGAAAAGGCGGAAAGACAGAGAGAAAGCGAGAGAGTTGGGCGATAGAGCCGGGTGTTTTATCATGAGGTTCATGTTTCAAATGATGGAGCTGCGGGAAGTGGGGCGCAAGGTGTATCGTGGAATAGAAGGGCAGCCTACCCTGCCCCTTCATTGGCAATGCCTACCATGGAGGAAACTCATTGCGTTTGCAAATTCCCTCCTTTATTTTCCATGACAAATCGCCCCCTCACATTTCTTTACTTTCCAACCATCTCGCCTCCCTCCCTTCCACTCCCTTACTTCTTCACGCTGCCAGTTTGCTCCTCCCCCGCGCATGCTGTGCTTTCATATCTCTTTCCCTCAAAGGGATTTCTTTCCCTCCCTTACATTCTTTGTGTGTGTGTGTGTGTGTGTGGGTAATTCGGGCGAGACGAGGAGGCTGGGCTTTGAAGAGCTTCGTCTTTCCCGTCTTTATATGTGTGTCGACGAGGCTCATCCATGTTGGTAGCGATTTGGCAGGGGGCGGAAATAGGTACGTCATCACGTACATACCTGCCTTTTCCCACAACCAGCTTTCTCCCATACTTTTTCTTTGAGTATTACAACTCTCACTATTACTACTGCTGCTACTACTACTACAACCACTCAAGGTACTTTCACTGCCCACGGAATGACTGGGAGAATTATCTATACTTTCTCCGGCTTTCTCCAGCTTTCTTCCAGTCACTCACGTCCTCAAATCATTCTCTCTCACTAGCTGGGAGGGGAGAGAATGGCACGGAGGGATATTTCCGGCCTACAGAAAACATGTACGAGGGGGGGGGGTGGTGGTGTGGAAGGGAAATATCTTAATGTCGGTCGGGCGGATCCGCTCAAATTTCTGACTCGGAAAGTAATAGCGAATATTGGATAAAAATAAATCCAATTTGATATGAAACTTTCCCCGCTCTCTCACCCTTCACAATGGCAATCCCGGGATGTAGTGATTACTTTCATGGGTGGGAAAGCAATAGGCTTTGAACATGGAAGAGAAAGTCTGTCCTACCCCGCCCAAGGATTTATTGTGTCTTATTTGTCAAAGAGTGGGAAGGCTCGGAGGTAGTTTCCCCGGAGTTAAGGACCAACTACCACCCTGTATGTTCAACCCACTTCAGAGCTTTCTCGGGTGAAAGTATAGTAGGGGTGCGGGTTTTTACCACTGTAATTTCAGTGAAGAAAATGTAGCAATGGCACATATACTAATGTACGCGAAGACTTTGATCTCGTAAAAATTGAACCTTCTCTTACCAAGTGGTTGGGGGTGGGAGCAAGGGGGTTCTACTCATCCATGGCACTGCGAAAATTTAGTGAAACTTTGATTTGTGCGGGTAGAATCGGGGATATGGAGAGGAAAAAGCCAGAAGTTTTCAACTTTTCACATGATTTCCTCCTCACTTTCCCCGTAGTTGCCCTTCTACTACCTCAGCAGCGGAACTAAGTGGCTAGTAGGGGATCCAATCTCACTCCTTTATGACCTGAGCAGACATGGAGAAAGTAGACTAAAGTGACCCCCCGGAAAATCCAGGCAAGGTTTCATCATCATGAGCTACATGTAAATCCGCTGTCCCCTGCCATCGTGCCTGCCTGAAGAGGCTGTCAATGGTGAGGCGGATGGTGGCGGGAATTCGAAATGGAATCCAAGGGAGTTCTCAAGTTATGATACCCTAGGACGCCGATCCCCTACTTTCTCCATCTTTTTAACCTGCCAACCCATTGAATCCAATGAGGAGTGGTATGCGCACTTTCACCAACCTAGCTGCGGGTGAAAGTGATGTGAGGAATTAAAATGGAAATGGAGATGAGCCGTCGGGGACGACCGTGTGTTATCCACAATTACAACCATGGATCCGTCCAAAGGCTACACGAACACACACCCATACACACACAGACACACATAACAACAGTTGGATTAAAATTCAAATATCTCGAGGTTGCTCCCAAAAGGTCCGGGGCGGCGGCGGGTTTTGTCAGTCTGAGTTATACGGCATATGACTTTGTATGAGAATGGAAATTTTTCCCCCTCCGCACACCATTCATCATTCCTCCGCTCGCTCTTTCCACCCGCGGAATTTTAAAATGATCCACATATATATACATGAACATGGAGCGGAGTTAGGATGGATTCAACTCACTTTACTAAGGACGAAAACTAGATCCCCTTTCTTCAGTCATCCTCTGCATTGGAAATATAACTGGAAAGCAAGTGTAGTAGTAGGACGTATTTGAACTTTCTCAAGAACCAACTATTCCCGCCCCGCTATTATGACTGCCAAGGCTACCGTCTAGAACTGATGGAAGGAGGCTCCTATTCCTACCTCTGTGGACTCAATAGGGTATTCTAATTCAATGGCGGAGAGCGGGTGATGGAAGGATGGTGACTGACATTTACTTATTGTGCGAGCTGCTGGGCGAGGTTACTCCCTAGTCCGGAGAAAGCATGAGGGTGGGATGATTGAAGAATGTATGCATATATATATTTGTGTATATGTATACATGTATATATTCTCAACTCATTCAGTGACTACAACAATGAGGACCTGCGCCCTCTGACACCAGCTCAGTTTTTTCGTGGATGCTCACACAGCCCACCGTGGATGAGCCAACGACCCCGCGCACTGTAATGTACGTTACCCACGCAAAGCTCCTCGTACCACACACAAGCCGCCCGACCTTCCCTTTTGGTCCTGTGTATTTCGTCTAATAATATATATATGTACGCATATGCGTGCTTTCGGTGTTTCCTTAGTCGTGTGGAGCTTGTATGTTATGTACCGTGGATTACATGTACCATTTCCCTCAGGGAAATGGTCCCTTGTTGGCACAGCACACAGCTTGAATCACCATCTCGGTCAACGAAAGCTCCATCATCATGTGTCAGTAGGTTTGCTGAGATTGAATCATTATTTCGGACGACGGGTGCGCGCGCACGGACCCATAGGAAACTCATACTGTCACTACGGAATTGGGGCTGAATATTGGGGAGATGAATCTTTTTGAGGGACTAACCTCCTCTGGATTTGGAAAGTACAGGACCGTGGAGGATATCCTATTTGACTGGAATCCTCAGGGACCCGATCCTCCCATGGAGTCCTCGGTTAAATCCCACTTCCCACATCCCATTTAACTCGACCAGAGTATTACGACACCAGTAGTGACTCCGAGAAGGCGATTACGAGGTGTGCGGGCTCCACGAAGGTTTCGGTGTGTAGTGTATGGGGAATTAGAAGGAATTGAGCTGAATGCAGATAGGAAATTTTGGAATTGGGTGAACCTCTGCGTCAACGGTCCATTGCATTGGGGTGGTGGGTGAGGATCCCAGGGGACCAGGGATTTAATCTTGGGCCACGTGAGTTGGGGCACATATGGAAAGGAACGGACGGCGGCGGCGGCGGAGCTTCCAAATGGTTCCACTTCCCTGCCTCCCTTTTAATGTCCCTGGCCAAGGCGCCGTCCCACCATCATCCACTTGTGGGAATTCAATCGTCATTGTGAAAGGGAGATTTATCCGTTGACTATAGTGTTTCCCCTAACCACAGGGATCGGAGCGCATATGTACCGTGCGACCGCAAACATGGAGCTGGGAATTGCTCCACCATCCTCAAACTCGAATTCCTCCTCCCTAGGAAGAGGAGAAGGAGAGGGGAATCCGAAGAGTGGGCCTCGTAATAGCCTCACAACTTGGAGTTAGCGATTTCACCTCATTCATTCCCATGTGCAGCAGTAGAAGAGCTACGAGATATCCACCAAGCGCTGGGGCTTGTTCTCAAAGGAGAATGCGCTGCAACTTTTCCGGGGGGTCAAACTGGGAAGAGGGAAAAGTGGATGAGGAACTGTCGTAGTAGCTCAATCTTTTCTTTCGCCAACACCAACTTCCTCACACACACAATCACACACACACCGTCGCACCCGGAGACTGAAGGTGAAGTTCAGGAAGGTGAAAAATTTCTGTTGGTTGGAGTGAAAGTATTGGTGGAGAAAGTATTTTCCTCCCATTCTTTCCTACCCCCACGCACCCTCCCCGTCAAATATGCCTCTATTCAGGCCCACTTGAGTGAGTTTCCGCGGCGGCATATGGCGCACCATTTTTTAAATCCCTTACAAATTACCTCCGAGGGGCCATTTCCCAGTTCCGTAAACCCACCGCCTGCAGAGCCCATCATAAATGTGGTGGTGTGCTGCCCACGCAGAGGGATGTACACAAAAACTCTCATATAATGTGACACACAAACATTCACTCGAACACCAATGAACAGAGACACATGCGCACTCACAGACTTTCACTCTCACACCAATGAACAGAGAAACAAACTTTCACTGGCACACATATACTTATGCCCACACATACGACTCGACAAACAGGTCATGTGATGGAGCTGAAACGTGTGAAACGTATGTTTTTCTTACGTGTGCGAGCAGGAAACGGGTAAGACTGTGAAATCATTATGAATCTTCCGGCCAAGATTCCTGCCTGTCCTCCTCGGTCACTTACTTCGTACTTTCACTTTCGGAACTGAATGGACTCCCCATCCGGTTAAACTGCTCTAAAAAGGTGTGTATCCCGTGAGTAAGAATGTGTTTGTGTGTGTGTGCATGCGAGTGTGTGTGTGTGCATGCATTTGAGGATGGTGAGCCTCTCTCACTTTCACTCACTCACTCAGCTTATCACGGTGGGGGGAAATCTGAGTTGACAAGCGTAAATCCATAAGGAGAGCATGGACCGTGAAAGCATATGAAATAAGCTTCGTCCTTTGTTGTTGTCCCCCACCCGCTGATCCAAAGATACTCTCGCCCTCGGACTTGAGGGTTCTACATTCTCCATGCCTGCCTGCCCGCCTCGTGGTGTGGTGAAGCATGTGTGTGTGTGTGTGGAACTTCTCTGGAGCAGCTCATATGCCTTTCCCCATCCGCCTCTTGGTCAGAGGACGGAAGGGTGGGATGAAAAACTGTATAGCTTTGCGCCTGGGCTACGACAAGCTAGAGTTTCCTCCCCGTACCCTTGCGTGTCCGTCGCTGATTGTGCGTGCGAGATAAAGTGAGTTCATCTACAAGTGCTTTTATTGTAGGTGTAGGTGTTTATACACTGGAGAAAGCTGCGGGGTAGACGAGAAGGAGCGGTAAGAGATTGAATTTACTAACTTGCTTCATCTAATCTTCCTAATCCTCACTTCCGCCGGCTCTCGAGAGCACCGGACGAAAAAGTTGGAGGGGGCGGTGGAGAAAGTGAATGAGTGAAAGTGAGGAGCGAGGATTTTTAGCTGGTACAACCTCACGCACACACGCGCACGCTCACACACACAGACACACACACACTAGGCATGAAGAAGGGAAAGGGATTGGGAAAGTTGGTTTTCACAAAACTTATTGCTCCGCGGTGGAGGTAGTATTGATTACAATTTATAGTAGCGGTAGATTTAATAGATATTTTCAATCCCGAATTTCCTCCGGCAATACCGTTGTAAGAACCGAGTCGGCCGCGTCTATGTACTCCGTTAGTTACATTTCCGTCTCCATTTTTCATGGGGATTGAGAGAGAGAGAGAGGGAGAAAAAGTGAGTTTTGCCGCCCTCCACCCAGCCTACTCTCACCATGGGACCCCGCGCCTGCTGGCTCTGATATAGACAGTAGCACTGCAGTGGGAGTAGCTTGATTTATTCTCACAAATTATTACACACATACATGCAGATTGCGGCGTCAATTCCACCGAGTGCTCTCGCAGCCTTTCAACTCATCCCGAAGAGTTGGAAAGTTCCAACGACTCTCTCGGTCATTGCTGGACCACCGCCGGCCCTGCAATAACTCTGACTTGACCGCAGGAGCTCGCGGGGAACTGTACAGTCGAATTTATACGCTGATTTACTACCACATTCGGGTCAATTTCACGTGTCTAATGTGTGAGACTACGACTGTGGCTGGAGGCATGTGCGTACACCATGAGCCCCTTCGTATGTGGACGTTGGTGTCGATGGGGCGACTTTGCATGTTGTAAATGTTGTTGCATGTATGTATGCATTCTGTTAAATGTGGGTATGTGCCTGCGCGCGTGTATGGGAATGTGTTGGGATGTATGTGTGTGAGGTGTGTGTTGGGATGTATGTGTGTGGGGTTTGTGTGTGCCGATGGTTGTGTGTGTGGGGTAGGTGTTGCGATGTTTGTGTGCCGATGGTTGTATGTGTGGGGTATGTGTTGCGATGGATGTGTGTCTGTATGTATGGATGCGTGTATTGTACTTGCAATTTATCTGGGTTTGAGCCTACGTAGGTGTGTGTGTGTGCGTGGGAAGGGACCTTGGCAGAGTTCAGCGGTTTGGAGCTGTCAAGCCCACGTTGGGACTGGGAAATGGTGACAAACTGCAATGAATATTTTTACTTTGAAAAATTGGAACCGGGGATTTAGGGGTGGTGGGAGTTTGAAACTTGCAAAATACTCAGAAGCAGATATTTTACTTTCCCTCCCTCCCTCCGCCTTGTTTTTGACCGTTTGGATGTGGTCCCGACATTTTGTAATTAAACTAAATCGCAGAAGTGCCTTCTACCCAGGCGTGAAGGCCATGGGGATCCTCGGGCATGAACCCTTCCCCAGAAGTGTTTTGAAAAGCTCGTTAATAGTAAAACTTTCACTCAGTCAGTTAGTTGGCACAAGTGGAAAAATTAATTTATTTCTCAAGCCTAAGTGTATTAGTACTCCATCTCTCTTTCTCTCTTTTCGCCCTTGGCAATCCCTCAATTCTCTCTGTGAGCTCTAGTTAGTCCAACTGTGCCACCCTTGAGTCAGACTAAAAGTAGTCACTCTTGCATTCATGGTTTGTATACACTTTTCAAGAGGAATATATGAGGGGGGTTTAGGGGGGACCTTGGAGTCCCACCATTGCACTCTTCACAACCCACAGGCTTTTCAACCTCGTGTGTAAGCTACTCAATGCCATCCGCCATAAAGCTCATTAGAAGGGGTCACTTGTGGTCCTTTTGTAATACTAAACTTGGTCCTTCGGATAGCCACACATGGCGGTTAAAATTGGTGGGATAGAGACAGTTACTCGTTACCAGCGATTGGTACTTGAAGGTAAACTTGACTGTGTTACTCAGCGCTCACGTGGGTTCTATTTGTACTATTTTATCCATTTCATTTCATTTCTGTAACATTTGCGACGGAATCAGTGAGACACAGTGTTTTCCACACTACTCGACGCAAATTTCTCTCATTGGTCTCACGGAATCAAGCCAGAATTTAGTGGGGCGAAAATATGAACATTAGGGGTGGGGAGAGGGGATTAGCGTTTGTTTCCAGTGCGCATGATACGATTTTTTTGGAGAAGAGGGTTTTGAATGTAAAGAATTTCTCAAATATTTGTCTCGAAGAATGTGCAAGCTCGTTCAAATGGAATTTTCTCCATACTTTCACCCTTGGGTTTCCAGTTTTAAGCTGAGAAAAACTGAGAGCGAGACGGCAGGGTTAATGTGGAAGATTTATGTTCCTCTGTTAAAGACGGGTGGTGGTGCATTCCCATTGGAGATGCAGAGGAGTGCAAGGGGACAAATCCCATATGCATGAACATTTCCTAATGATGGGCGTGCGTGGAAATGAGTCGTTTTGCAGCCACGACACGAGGATCAGAAAAGTGTTCAAGTTCTTCCGGGGGAAATGGGGATGGGGTGCTACTGGTGGGAGTAAATGAGATGCGTGTGTGGAGTGAAATTAATGGAAAACGTGCTGTAGATTTCCTGGGATATTTTATTATTGCCATAGGGCGCGAGAGCGGGAGGGTGGCTGGGTGAGTTGGAGCGTGGGGCGGGAATGGAAAGTAGTGTAACAATTACTGACTACGAACATTTTTCAGGCTTAGCTATATTAGTTTAGTGGTGTGGGAAAGGGGTCATTGAATTGAAATTTAGTTGTGGGGGAAAGCGGGAGAAAGTAACAAAACTAGCCAGGAACTGAGAGAGTGAAAGTTATGGGAATTGATCCGTTTCCAAGCCAATTGGACCAGCCATCCTGGTTACAGTTTAATTTCCACACTTCTCTGTGGTCAGCTCCTGATTTTATAATTTTCTGGGTTCCTTCGGCAAAAAGGGCTATTATTTCGGGCGCCACCACTTTCACCGCTAGCATGTATGAGGAACAGGCCTATTGTAAGGCGGCAGCGGCGGCGGTGGAACGGGTCACTTGATAAAGATAACGGGCTATCGAGTACCATTAAAACTTGGCACCCACACGCTTCGCCGTACACTTTCAATTAATCCCATCGTCCCACAATCCTAACTTTCCCATTTGACTTTTCCGATCCCACCATTTCCACTCCTCCGGCTCCAAAGTCCATGTGGTGCCCTTGTTAGGAGGATAGCATGGCGGCGGAGGTGGTCATGGAGGGGAGAGCATGTGTGGAGAAAGTCCTGTTTCCGTCAACCGCCCACCCCCTCCTCCCCACTACAACTTCTCCACTAGCAAGCCAGCCACCACATAGGGAACCGACGACCCGGACGACGCTATAATTTACGATTGTACCGGAGCGTAATTTTAATGCTTTCACTAAAATCCCCCCTTCTCATGTTGCATGAAGTTACGGAACCCAGGCCCTTTGTTATACCACTGCAGGGATTTGCATAATTGGAAAATTCTATTGTACTTATATCCACGGCCCTTCTTCCGTGCTCAAGTCTACTTTACAGAACTACTAATTCCACCAATTTTTCCTGTTTTCAGCGTGACTAAGGCATAATTCGCACAGAATAGAGAGTACTCCAGAGTAAGCTTTCCCATGGATCCGATATTTGCCTTTCCGTCATCCGATCCGTTGAAGCCGAATAATTTTTGGCCCCAGCCGCATCCGATGAGATATTGCGTGGGGTGAAAAACTTCTATCCGTATCCGACACAATCTGCGAATGTCCGCGGATTGAATATTTATAGAAGAGATACAATTTTCAATAATTTAGCCCAGAAAACTCGGTTGCGTTTAGAACAGCTCGAATAATGTACTTTGCAGCAACAAATTTACACTTGAAAAAATAGCGTTAGTGGTGTTTCATGCTTTGGTATGAAGCGAAAATGTTTGCAAAGGATCCATGGAAATCCATTCAAGAAAAAAGTAGTCAAGAATCGTGATTCGGAATTTTGTGGATGGAAGAAACATAATTTAGAGCCTGGATTCACAGCTTAGCCGCGATTAAAGTAAGCTCCCTTACCACATTTGATAGTTGAATTTCATACCGAACTGGGAATCAGTAAGAGCAGTCAAGATTAAAAATTACGCTGTTCCTGGTTCGCAGTACAAAAATAACAAATCAATTTCACGAATCGTAATTTGCAGTCGTAAACAAGATCCATAGCTCACATTAAAAAATAACACGACTAAAGATCACGATTCATAGCTCACACTAAAAAATAACACGACTAAAGATCACGATTCATAGCTCACACTAAAAAATAACACGACTAAAGATCACGATTCGTAGTTCGCTATCAGACTGAAACGCTGTTTACAAGTTCATGTACTCCGAACTATTGACAATGAACTTCTGTGAATCGAGAAAAAAACTTAGTTCTAACGCCCTGAGTTAAAATAGCAAATGACTTTTACCTCGTAGTTTAACTTTGTCACTAGCTCTCATATTACAAAGAGCATGGTACCGAACAAATGTACAAAGCCTTAGCTTTCGATTGTTCCTATTCAAAGTTGAGGCGTTCAGGCGCCAAAGGGAAAATAAATGTGGCGTATCATTTTGGGACACCCTGTATTAATGGCTCAGTGGTGGGCATTTAATCAGTTGTGTTACGAAAATACGTTAGAATCCATGTTCTAAGTCTATATGCAATACGAATTTTACAGATTGCTATTCAAAATTAGACGGGAATCTGAATTTTACAATGCATTAGAGAAGCACTATATCCTCAGCCACTAGGATCGTTTTCAAATATAAATAAACAAATTTGATATTATGTTGTATGGGAACGTGTTTGAAGTCATTCGCGGATCCCGGCGGAAATCCTGTGCACCTATCCGTATCTGAGTTCTTTAATGTCAGATCGGACGAGACCTTTCCGATCCGACATTTCCCACATAAGATATCTTCGGATTATCCGATCCGTGGGAAACCTTACTCCAGAGGGGGGTCCACCCCTCCTAACCGCGTCTTCCCTTTGCGTTGATGCTGGGCCTTTCGTTTTACTTCTAGCGCTAGCTTTCTCCCGCACACTATAAATCTATCAGCTTGGATACTTTCACTCTTTCACTCCCTTGTTAATTTCTCTTTCACCCTCTCCCCGTTGCATTGGGATACAGTGAAATACAAAGGAGACTACATCAGAGGTTCGAAGACTAACCGCGCAATCTTTTCAAAGAATTTTGACTAGTGAAATTAGGTCTCAAATATGAGGGTGGCTTTCACCATTGTCGGAAAAATACGCCAGTAAAAGTTATTTTCTGCATTAAATTTTAAAGTTTTTTTATATTGTTCCCTTTAAACTTACTCCTCATGAAGGATCCTCGTAGAACTCGCTGGGAACAGAAATTTACAAGAGGGTCAGTGGAATGGAAAGACTTTCACTTTCATAGCCATTAATGGCCAGAGTAAACTAAGTGTTTAGGACTTAATTTCGAATAATTTATCCCTGACTAACTGTATTCACGAAGCAGGGTCCTCAGTGGGACTACGATTGAAGTTTTACTAAGCTTCCGGGACATCCCCGTCCCAGATTAGTCAGTGATAAATTTTGAAACAATATTGGAATGTCTTATTAAACGTTCACCATGGAACCTCCCACACTATCACATGCTTTATTGGAGAAAGTAATTACTACCGTTGAAAAATCTATTTCCTACAATCAGAGATTCTGACTGTGCAACAGAATCGAATGAAAAAGACGGAGGACAAGTTAGAGAAATTTTTTTCCCCACCTTTCCTGCAGCTCACCAGATAACGTCGAGCAGGAGTGCGGTGAGAGTAGTGTGATAACAGAGGAAACCTATGCGGTTCCTACCCATTTTTAAATATTATAAAATTAGTTTGAGAGAAATTTTAGAGAACGATCAGAGGCTTGCCTATGTACTGAAACCCTAAAAATTCCGTCCAATTTTTCGGCAAGCTGGGAGTGGAGAAAGAGGTTGGTGCCATGTATCTTAAAGGAACGTTAAGCCTTTGGATAACCAGTAACAGCTGTAGAAATATACAAAAAAATCACCATATTTGGGTAGATGTAGGCTAACCCTCTTTCTTATGTTTGTATGTTCTTCGTTACTAATATTTCTTTTAACTTTTACAAATTAATGGGGTAAGGGCGGGGCGAGCATGTGAATTCATCGAAAGGATCCTCTTATAAAAACAACCTCATTCCCATCGGGTTATTCAGGAAGCAGGAAGCATAGGCCAGTGTCCTAAATCAACATCCTTAAAATATGATTTCCCTCCGCCCGAAGGACATCCCAAGTTGAGGCTTTCACCCCATTTACCTCTCGCCCTTTTAACCGGTGACAGCTGCTCACAGTCTTGTAAGGAGGGAGTAAGATGGAGGTATGTATTCATCTCTACATGTTTTCCTTTACTGCAAAGGACTAGAGAGTGAAAGTGGGGAGCACATGGTTAAGATCAGCGGGTGAAAGTATAAGAGTTAATATTAATAGTCGCCGTATAAAGCGGGGACGCGGATGAGGAGCTTATATTTCCAAGGAAGGTGCCAGAACCATGAGGAGAAAGTAGTGGGAAGGAGCAGAGGATGGCGACGAGGGGGAGGATGAAAAGGAGAAAAATTATTACCCTCGGCATAAATATCCGACTATCAAGTTCAAGTGAGCTCCTGACCTATTCCTATGCACTATATACAGAGTATAATATAGAAATGTCTCCTCTTCCTTTCACCCGGAGAAAGGGATGTCTTACAGCGAGGCTCGCGGCTGTGGGAAATGCCTACATAGATCTCCACACCCCTCCACTCTCGCCACCCACAAAGAGCCTCCTGTCTTCATTTGATTTCTTATCTCCCGAGTACCAAATGTCTTCCTCCCTCACAGGAGAAAACGTGGAGAGTGGAAGTGTAGAGAAGGATGAGTGAGTATATTCTGGCTGCTAATAGCATTAAAATTTCATTCTCTCGCCACTCCTTTTTGGGGCTTGTCTTGCGGATCCGCCCAGAGTCACTACTTTCCAAGGAGGAAGTACCTCCGCCTTGAGGAGAAATTCTGGGTCCATCCAGTGGTGTGGAGGGCGAGTGATAATTTTTTGGTGAAAGTGCTCGTGTCCCCCGGGAATCGTATTATTTGTGTAGAGTGGGCCAAACCACGTAAGTAGGTGTAGATCTCCAGCCAGCCAGAGCTCAACTTTCCGTTGCATAGTGCTGTGACAATGTACGTGTGCGGAAAGTTGTGTGTACATAAGTGGGCAAGTATTGGGAAGAAGAAATGGGCGGGTGAATGTGTGAGTTGAAGCTAAGAGGGGTGAATTTTCCGCGCTGAGGAGTCCTTCAACACTTGTCACTTCTTTACTTTCTCCAAGTAGTTACTTTCTCCGAAGACCCATTTGTGTTTGGGAAGAGATGTACAGACTAACACGGAGAGGTCCCCACATGTCCTCCTAGCACAGAGTGGACACTATGTGGATTTAAGAGGCTTAATAGTAGTAGAGATTAAAATCGGTCTCAATCTTTTAATTGATAGTATAGCAGTTAATGAAAAAGTTCCATATCATGCCAAATTTCATGCACATCAGTGTGAGAATTCGCATCTTTCAATGGATACCGCTCATTCCTAACTATACTAGGTTCACCTGAATTATAGGTAACCTGGCAGCTGGTCATCCAAATATATTCCAAGCAAACTCAACTAATTTAGGAGACCGGTAGAGACCAATCTAGAGGCCGACTCAGGGTTTCGTCGGTCTTGTACAAAAATAACGATAACCCGGTCGGGTTTTCAAATTAGAGCCGAAACTCGAGACCGACTGAAGTCGGTCTCAACTTTTTCAGTCCAAAATCGTTCTCGGGTCGGTCTAAACCGAAAAAGACCGAGACCGACTTCAATCTCTACCTTGGAGCTTTACTAATCCCATATTGAATCCTATAAGGGTTTTCCAGTTTTGCAATTCGCGTGATTTAAAGAAACTGCCTAAAACGTCTCTTAGAACTTTTTAAACAAGATGTACCCTTTGGTCACGAAGGATTAAAACTTCGGAGGCTTGTAACTCAACCAAATCTGAATTTCCACACCTAGGATTTTGGCGTTAGTAATGCTCCTGGATGACCTCTTTAATCCATCAAGTGTCTACTCTATGCTAGGGGGACATGTGGGATCATCCCCTTGTAAGACATGGAGGAGCGTGTTTGGAGGCCATAAGCATTGTTCGTAAGGTGTGAGCGGGGACGGTTAAGCCCCTGATATGGACTATTTTTCTCCGAAATTAATAAATATTGCCTTAATAATGCCCACTATTTTCGCTTTTATTCTCCACAACCCTCCAAAAGTTTATCCTTACGCCCGTGCTAGTCTTGCGCTTTCCTATCGGATCAAGTGGAAAAAGTTTGGGCAGACTTTCTCCAATGGTGTGAAAACGGAAATCTTTTTTAGGAAAAAATAATTACTTTCTAGATCCTACCCCTACCCTACTGCACCCCAAAAATTCCAACAAGACCCTTCTTCAAATATTCTTTAGGCTTGGAGAAAGCTGGGAGGAATTCGAACTCCTTATGAAAGTCAAGATGTTTTGGCGGGTTAGGAGTTTTGTGAAAGTGGCCTTGTAGTTGGAGCAGTAGTTGGGGAAATTCTTCATTCCCTCCCGTCATGAGAGGCACTTATTTACCCCAACTGTCCTTGATTTGCTTTCACCGCAAGGGTTTGATGTACACATACATATGTATAGTGCGGGCAGGAGATAGAATGACTGGTTGGAAACAGCTCATACTTCCATTGAAACTCCATGGCTCTATCTTTCTTTCTCTCTTAATTTGAGGAGAAAGTTCCGGGTGAAAATTTACATGGGAAACAGAGCTGAGGCGTTAAGATCCACATAAAGAGTTAACTTTTACTTTGGAGGACGACGAGCAAAACATGACAGAAACAAGAAGAAAGAAGTACAACTGTTCTTCGTCTATTCTGCCATCAACTCTTTTCAACTTTCACTCACTTACTCTATCATTCCCCTCTGCAGGGAGTCGAGACAGGGGGAGGAAAGTAGGATTCGAGAGCTCTCTGTGTCCCCGAACCTTTTCCGTTTCCCATACGTTGGTCTTTTAATTTGAGTGAAATCTGGGAGTTTGCGTGAATTTATACGTCTTCGCCTCACTTTCTATCTACTTTCACCACCAAGGTTTGAACTGTAGAAAATCCCACTTTCTCTTCGATCTGTATCCCTTCGTCATCGTCGTCCTTCACATTTTCTGCTAATCTTTCCAACTGGTGAAAGTTGAGAGAAAGCTACAGGAATATTTCATGTGTCTCTCCGTTTGTTCAATTAATTTGGAAGGCAATCCAAGAGTAAGGGAGAAGCAGCGTTTTATAAACATGGGCAATTTATATGTGTCCGGCTCAGACCTGTGAGTTCGATCTAAACTCTACTTTCTTTACTAGAGCTTCCTATTCATCGGCTATCAACGACTCGATTAGTTACCTCCCGGATTTTCCGTCACGCACACACATACTACGGACACACGCAAAGGCACGTACATAGCCCATTACAATGCCTACATTGTGCCCACGGCGCCCTCGATGTACTGCACATCCAAGTACCTCAAAGTCTTTTCATCATGAATGAATGGGCTTAGTCAATGCCTGCCCCTGGATTGTCGGATTTCACTTCGACACTGCAGGCTGAGGAGATGAGTGTGGAACAGGGATTTTTTTCCTCCCCCGCTCCCTCACACTCTCTCCCTCGCCGTCTGATCATCCTGGCAGGATTATGTGTAGGACAATATTTTATGTAGGGGGGGGCCGGGAGTGGTTAGGAGAGGGAAACGCAAATACCCTTAAATGTTCCTCTTGACTGTACAACCATATCACCACTCGTACTGCTCTGCTAACGACTAAAGGAGCGCCTGCACACATGCAAAAACACATACAACATACACAACTCCCTTGCCTGCTTGTTGTAAACCATTTCCACGGTCGTCGAATACATTCTCTGGCTCAGCCTTTGTAGTCCTCGGCGAAGAGCATACACAGAGGGCCAGCAGAACGGAGAGAATCGTTCAGAATCCATTGAAATACAGTGTGTGGGCAGACGTGCAGCCCAGTGCATCGTTGACTTTTGTCCGAATGTGTGCAGAACTTTGGGGATCTTTAAGTATTTGTCTGCATTTCTGTGGTATGCCTCTGCATGTGTTTGGTAGTTGAATGTGATGTGATGTGAACGAGCATATAT
>WJFA01000394.1:0-40443 GCA_009870155.1 Pseudobourletiella spinata
GTGTGTGTGTGTGTGTGTGTGTGTGTGTGTGTGTGTGTGTGTGTGTGTGTGGACGGGCACGTACAGCCTATACATGGGTTTCCTTCAGAGATGAGATGAGACACACCCAATGTGTGTACACAGACTTGACGTAATGTTTGATATTGCCATGATGGGATGATGATAGGCTATTTCTACGTAGGAGGAACTCCCGGAGGCTCCCGCTGCTTTGCATAATTTAAATGGATTACCCTCAACCTGTAGTCATCTTGTATATAGTGAGCATTCATATCCGTGCACACATACACACACACACACACACACACAAAACTCTTCCTCCCAAGAGAGTTATACCGACATTTTCCGGGTTAGCACTACCGCCGCTTCTCACAGCATGCTACATGTGCTCCGGTTGGGTGGATGACCCACTGTGCCAGTAGTGCAGTTAGATTTGTAGGGATTGCCAAGGAAAACGGGAGAAAACCCGCGCCCATCCCCTATCTCCTTCTATCTTGGTTCCTCTCCCTGTGTGAGGGATCTCTGCGAGAGCCATTTCTAGTGAAATCATGACTGATTATGTGCCTAATTATTCGGTATTATAAGGAAATTTCCAGGGGGGAACAAGTGTGTGGACTATGGCTGGCACGCACATAGAATTTTTCTGCCTGCCATTAATTTGGCGCACAAGTGAGTGAGTGAGTGTGTGAATGAGGGAGGGAAGGACGATGTGGAGGGGTAGAGTCTGTTATTTGCCCTCATAACCATCAAGTTTATTATGGCTTCATCTTGTTTCGCTGTTTTCAACTTTCGTGTCTCGCCCTCTTGGGATTTCAGTCCCGGTCGTAATGGGCTGACGGGCTTGTTCGGATCATCTGTGAACTGATGTGAGGGAGTGAGTGAGTATGAGCTTTTGCCTTCCAGATGAGATTTACTTGTTCTCTCTCTCTCTCTCTCAGTCAGTCTCTCCCTTTCAGAATCTAACAAGACACACCCAAAAGGACTCACACTCCTACACCACAGACGGATTTCTTGGCTTCAATAATAATTACTATTTTCTATACTCTCTCATCTCTCTTGCTCCCACTCTGCACTCTTCCTATTGAGTTTAGAACAGGAGGGTGGCGGATATATGTATGTACATGTGTGCATGTATATTAGAAATGATTTTCGTCACGGGTTCCTCATAAGTTTCCGTATTGGCACCACAGCTCATTTGCAACTTTGCAATCTGGCCATCTGAGAGCTGATAACTGGATGGATCAATTCCCCCCGCAGAAAGTGTATGGGAAGTGTCGGCGGGATATTGGCATTTGTTGGCACGGAAGGTTTGTGTGTGTGTGTGTGGTTGGGATTTGGGGGAAGTGAAGATATGGAGGGGCTAAAAGGTTTCATGTTCCATGGAGTATCTACATCTTGATAGACGTACTCCATACGGGAGGGGCAAGAAGGGGCCTTGGAGGAAATGACTGGGTCCTACAGGGGGATAGAGGGATGACAATGTGGAGTGTGTGCATGGACAAAAAGTTGACTTTGAAATCCCATTTGGTAAGTATATATATAAGTATACGACGACGACGAAGACTCTCCAGATAATCAACCCGAGACAATCAACAATGGCTTATGGACCCATGACATTTGAATCTTCCGTCGTATTGATGGACCTGGGAGTGCGGCTATGGGAATGGTTGGATGGTCCCAGGCCATAACTCAAACTTGTCACATTTTAACTTGGTAGGGGTAACAGAGAGACAGAGAGAGGGTTTCAACTCTCCCTGCAAAATCGACGATAACGAAGCCATTGAATTGGAATGGAGGGGATAGTTGGGAATGTTGTGTGGTTGAGGATGTGTGGAAGTTTCACAGTGTGTGTACATTACCCCTTGTTTATTGTGTTTGAGAATGAGTGGGAGTACACATACCTTGCCTGTAAGGTTCGCTCCTCTGGGCATGCCGACGACCACATCTGTGTCTCGGTCCCCACTGAATTCCCCAGTTGCTACTGAGTAGCCCAAGTAACTGTCGTCGTCCCAGTTCGGCCCTTCCTTCGTCCACCGGATGTCTGGTCGGGCTTGGAGACCCTGACTGTACACTTGCCCTGTTACCACATAGTCATTGTCAATGCTCTGTTTTACTATATGCACTTTGCTGGAGAAGAGCCCAAGGGCCCGTTGCATACACGCCAGATGCCGGTCGCAGACAAAGTTGAAGGTTAGGAGTAGTGTGCATTTGAATTAATGTAAAAAATATTTCATTTCATAATTTAAATAATAGAAAATATAGGAATACATTTTATTTATAAATATTGAGAACAAATTTAAAGACTCTGGAGAAGGCAATGACGTAGACGAATTTTGAGCAAATACATATTTTTTTCAAAGGATATTGAAAAACGATTTCGGGAAGATTATTGTATTTGAGTGGAAACAAAAGGCTTCTGAAGAATCAAAGAATTTACAAACAAAACATGATTTTCCCAGATCAAATTCATCAAGAAACATTGATTTGATTGAAGAAATTTTAGAATTTAAAAAGAAAAATGATTCATGCATAAATGGCAAAATTTTTTAAAAAAATTGTGATTCTTGGCAAAAAACAGATTTTACAGTAGGACCATGATTTTTTAATAAATTCATTGGAATATTTCCATACATTTTTCAAAAGATTTAAAAATCAAATGTCACGCTTCACATCGAGTCCTGAACTTGCAGGAATAACATTTTTAAAAAACTCTCCAACCAGGTTTATTGAAAAAATTATTTTCTTGTCAATCTCATCAATTCTGAATCCTGATCTCGTGTATAAAACGGCGCAAAAACAACCTCAAACCGATCCGGCATCGTTCTCGCGGCGCGTCGCAAAGGGCCGGGGCAGTGTGGGAAAAAGCTTGACGCAACACAGTGGAAGCAATTAACAGAGTCATAAGTTCAGCGATGAGCATACAAATGTATTACTTAAGCTCACTAATTTAACAAGTTTGCAATATCAGCCCCCAGCACGTCTTCGCGGCAACGGCCTCGTCCAACGCTTGATAGCAAAAGGGTTTCAACTCAATTATATTATTAGCTCTCTGGTCAAATTAGCGTCTCCTCCACCACTCATTCGCGTACTCGAATGTGTTACACCAAGTAAAGCATATTAGTTGGGAACGGAGTGAGGAATATTTTTGCCAAGCACGTCCAGAAAAACATGAGGCGAAAACACACATAGCTACAAGAATAACAATTGTACATGACCAAAATGGTCCACACGTACATTACTATTGTCCACTCATCTCGAATCCAAATGTTCGCTCCTCTAGAAGTTTCAACAAAAGCAAAATCTACCCTCACCGTCACCACCTCAAACTACACAGATACATGGCCTACAGTAAATACGGAGAAGTATATGTATGTAGCTAATTACCCAACACTCGATAATATTCACCATTTCTCAAGGACATAATTCTAATTTTGGAGGGGGAACAGAAGTACAAGGTACTACGACAGATTGAAACCACTCCCAAAAGATGAGTACGAACATGTCTAAAATGATAGGGCTCAAGTAGGGTCAATCAAAGGGTCCAGGAGAGTGACTACGACAAGGGCTCAACTTTACCCCGTTCACCGGAGGCAGTGTGCATCTCTCACCTGGAGTACTGAACTGATAAAATTGGGGTGCAGAACCCTCCCCGCCAGCTGACTTTTTCGAATCGACCAAGAAAAGTTGACCTTTGGTACACATGTATAGAGCAACATTTATGGGATCAAAATCAACAACAACATTCACGAGCAATGCGTTTCCCGCCTTAACAGAACAACCCGTCTGCGCATGTGTTCATAAGTGCCAAATTATTGTCGTGTATTCAAAGCTTCTTACAAACTGTCCTCCTCTCACCGGTGCTCCGTGTGTAAAGCACACCAGGCGGAACAAATTAAAGACATTTTCCAAGCGGGGTACACTTAAAGCAGTCTTTTTTACACAAAATATAATATATATTATTGTACAAAACAATTATCCGCTCGCCAAAGTCCTTATTGGTGCATTTTACCCAGCAGCTCAGAGTATATATATATACGTTTAAATATATATAGCTCACAAAAAAAGTTCCGATTAACATAAAAAGCTCCAGCAAAAGTCAATTTGTTGTACTGAAATTCATGCCAAAAATAATTATGTTGACATTTTATGCAGTGGAGAAAAAATTATTTGTACAATGTAAAACATGTTGTGACATTGAGAAGTAGAGGCATGAGCATATGAGTAATGATGAGTGTGTCTGTGTCATATGATTATTATTAATAACGTGCACTGAACTTGTTTCGGCTTGTAGCACGGAGGATTTGACCACCCTTACCTTGCCAGTACCAACTGCCCACGGCACCTAGGTAGAGCCGCCGTCCCGCTGCGTCCACATCAGCCCCCAGCCCGATCTGACAGGAACCTTGACGGTGGTAGCCCCACTTGGCTGCATTTAAAATCCCATGTATTAATTCATCTCCCTCATCAGAATCGTCATAGGTATAGTTCACATGTGGAGAGCACATTAATTACATAGCACTCCCACGGGAGTCTAATAACGTGGCTACTGCTATGCAGACTGTGTGTGTTTCTGTGTTTGTTATTGTGAGCATTCATTGCCGACGGCACTACCAGAACCCGCAAAATTCTGTCCATTATAATCACACCCTCTCTCGTCGTTTGACCATCACGACACTGCTTATACTCCTAACTCCTCCCGGCCATTATTCAAAAGCGATGACATAAAACCTCAAACAAAGATGCTGCAATAGCCCATCTTGCACTTCCATACTTGCAACATTTAGTCCGTCCGCACGGATGACCTTCATCCATACTTGAGTCAGCCGAGGAGGTCATAATTTCTACGGTAAATGTTCCACCTCTTAACAAAACAAATGGCAATTCCCATTCGTACAACTGCCCTCCAATTTCTCAACAAATTACTCAGTCAGGATTAGCACAAGTCTAGCAATTCCAGACTGAAGAATAACCCTGTTCTGGCTTACATCATCATCATCATCATCATCGTCTTCATCATCTCACTTGGGCACTGCAATGCGGTTCCTATTTTCGCGTCTTAACTCATCTGTGCCCAGTGCATTTGCAAACAGATATTCACTCAACTCATCTCTCTCTCTCGTCTTATATTCATAGAGTCCATGACGGGACTGGAAGATAGTCAAGGGGAAGTAAGCACTTGAACTGACTGGGCTTAACGATGGACAATCGGGCCATGTGGGTCTTTGGCGGGTCTAACTAAAGGGACAGACTTGGGCGTCCTATGATGAAGTTATTGGTACATTGCGTGTCCACCTTAACCCATCGTTTCTCCGTGGACTTATATGGACAAATGTGAGGACGAATGCTAGTCAATTTTATGTCGTCGTCCCACTTGGAATGGTAATATCCCTTTTGAGTCATTTCTATAACTGCGAGAATGAATGTATCATACGTTCGGCTGGTTTCTGACTAAACAAAACTTAACTGAGCCTTTCCAGCATGGGGGAAATCGCTGTATTATGAGAGAGTTTTCTGTGTGATGATGGTCTTCGTTAGTGTCAAGCGGGCTATGGAGCCGTGCTGAAGTGGGTGCGTTTGGGAAGGTGCAACTGTTTTTAGCAAAACAAACATTGCGGGGGAAGGAAGAGGCTCGGAGACATACATGCATATGTACACTGGGCCAATAAGTGTCACAGACCATTTAAGTTGCAAGTAAAAGTGTGTCTGCATGTGTGTGTGTGTGTGTGTAAGTCTGTGATTCTTGGATGCATTAGCCTTTTACATTAGCCACACGGCCATATACAGCTGACGAGAGTGGTGGTAGTGAGCCAATTGGCAAGTACATGGCATAAAAAGTAGCGTGTGACTGTGCGTCTGTGTGTGTGTGTTCGTGTTCAAGTCCAAATACAACACTGGCTTCATCCCAATGGTATTACACACACAGGAAAGGTACGGCGGGCACTAAACACTGCAGAGTCAGAGTGCTTGAGTAAAAAGCGAGTTAATACCATTCAACGGGCCTGATTCAAATGAACCGTAGAACGGTGGTGAGAGCATGGTGGTATGTGTACATGAGATCAAATTTTGAAATTATTTTTGTATAATTTTTTGTTCAAAGTTATCATGGGATATGATATGACCGCAGTTGCCAAGTTCCATTTGGCGCCGGCGCAGCAGCATGCGTCACAAAAACACCACATCACATTTCACAAAACATTATTTTCACCAAAAATTAAAGTGGGCCTTGACAGGAAATGGTTATATGAAAATTTTCCGGCTCGACAAAAAAAAATTAGCAGCATCCTTTCAAACAAAAAATTAAAAATTGTCAAATGTTTTTAAAATGCAAAATCGAAATTTTGCTTAAAATATTTTAAAATTTCAAAAGCAAACTTTTTTGAGTATTTCAGCTTACTTGGTCAATTATATTGGGGAAATCAATGAAAATCTGATTGTCAACATTTTTTCTCAAATTTCAAAATGAAAAAGTTTTGAACTCATATCTTCATAATTTAGCGCGTTTGATCAATGAAGACATCAATAATAAAAATTTCCTTTCAACAAAACTTCAACTTTTTCTAAGAAATGAGTAAAAGAAAAATTGTATAAAAAATCCAACACATTGAGTCCACTAGGAGACAACAAAAACTCATAAATTCCGTCTGAAACCTAACAAGATTTGCAAATGCCTTCCATCTTCAGTGTATTCATATGTGAATGTGTGGTGATGAGGCATGAAAGCGGGAGAGTTTTATCGATTTTGAATTAATAGAAAAAAAAATTGTATCCTTATCACATTTAGAATCAATGTTCCCTGAAAATCTCATGTCTCTACTACTGCTACTACGAGTGCGTGCTTGTAGAGCCCCAACAACAGTCATGTTTCTTCTATGACATTTGGAGCATCCCGTTCGTGATATGAAGTTTTGTGCGGGTGGAAACTTGTGTGTGTGTGTGTGTGTATAGTAAGTACGTGTGAGTGTAAACTTGGACTCTGCGTCTTTTTTTTTTCGTTGAGAGAAGGAAAAAATCGTGGGTGAAGGGCTTGGTTGTCTGTGTGTGAAATTGTAGGAGACTGAACGAGTTGAAAAGTACGTCTATGTGTGTGTGTGTAGGTATCTCTCTCTATTTCTCTCTGTGTGGGTATTACACACTGGGGGTGAGTTGAGTAATAGGGAATGAGTGAGTGAGGAAACGGATTGACTCACAAGTACGACAAGGTGAATACTCGACAAATTCGGTGAAGCTATCTTTAGCAACGAAGCAAGTCCCAACCGGGTCACGTCTTTTCCTATTTGTACTGAACCAAGTGTAACGGGGTGCGCAGGCCTGTAATAATAATAAAAGAGAAAAATTAACCTCTGCAAATCATCCCGGAATCCCCCCGACATACTTTCCCCACACCACAGCCACACATACACACATAACGCTACTATCTCCGTTTCATACCCCGTGAGCCGTGAACCACGATAAAACGTATTAGCTCCCACTAACTTCCAAACTGCTCATGTTATACACAGCCTTGTACATGTATTACGATAGCACTACTACGCCATGATGGCAGGCACCGTTCTGGGGAAGACCTCATGTCAGGTTGGGTTAATTTCACGTGGGCACGGGCCACCTACTGACTGATGAGAACTGTTGACATGTGAGGAGGGTGGGAACATGTTAACCCTTCCGTCCACCCGCCTCGTACACTCCCTTGCCCTATGCTCTGCTCTGCTCTGCTCAACTCGTCCGTCCACGGAGCATCACATCACGGCGGAGAAGCGTTAATGGCAAATCCATTTTTATTGACTTTTATTCACGGACTGAATGCTAAAGCATGATTAACGACTCCGATTACACTGGCGTAATGGACACGCTTCCATGAGCTCGCTCATGGTAGATGCTGGTAGAGCATGGAAGGGGATCCTCTTCCCGCTCCTATATAACTCTCAAGCTCGCGACGATCGCTTCCAAAAGTCATTATTTCCTCATCTCATTACATGTAAACCATGCCCTGTGTCTTATACACAAGTAAAACCCGCCCTAATAGGCTCATCTGGCCTGGAGATTCGCTCAGCTCACGCTCTCGCTCCCATCATTCATTACCAACCTGTCAGTTTCATCCTTGCAGTTTGGGTCCCTTTTGCCTTACTTACTTACTCTAATGCAGAGGATGCGCTGGGAGACAACTATGCTACAAATTCCCAGTTCACACCTCCCCAACTCATTGCATACAGAGTTGGTGTGGGTTGGGCCTGGGGATAGTAATAGAGTTGTTCAGGTCTTGATTTCCCTCCAAGAAATATCCCCGTGTCTGACTTGATATCTCCTAGAGACCGGGTCGCGGGCCTAAGTATGAGTTACACTGTAATATATTTCATATATATTTCTCCAACTTGACGGCTGGGTAAACAGGCTGTATAATTAGAATGAGGTGCTAACGACGAGCGGTGGAGTTCACAAGTATGTATGGGGAGATTCATACCAGAATATAAAGCTATTATTATTTACCAGGATTATCCCGTCGTCTCCGGAGCTCCGCACCGTGGCGCCGAACCATTGGAAGGACTTCTCATCTATCTGTTTACCCTCAACCATGTTGTTACCTGTAATTTCATTAGTATGTTGATTCATTAGTTTCATTTCCACCTCCTTATTTGAATTTGAATTCCCGGCTCAAAGGATGCCATGGTTCGGAATTATAAACGTGGGACGAGTGGGGGAGGGGGTGGTTCCCATTTTTCTATATCACCAAGGGGGTAGGGGGTTCGAAAATGATCACAAAGTATCTCAAAGGAGAGGTCAGGTGAGATAACGCGATCTTCTAGCTGTAACCCGTGAACTATTTATTTTACAAGAGCTGTAAGCATTTAAAATTCGACCCGCGAAAATGGATATTAACTTCATAGGAGTGGCGAGTGTTTGAGATCACGCATGGTATTCGTTGGAGATAAGGGGGTAGGGGAGGTTGGCAAAAATCTTGATATCGATTTTTATGTGAACAACCCCTTGGAGTACTTCTAACTTCTGCGGGCAGAGTGTACCTTCAAGATACTATGCCCGCTCTGAGGGATGATTGTGTTTTGAACGCGAAGTAATTAAGTAAACGCTACGACTAGAACTGTCATATCTAGCGCTTCAGACAATTTATTATGGAAAACACTTGTCGATTTTGTAGCAGTTATGACCCCTTCTTCAAATCTCATATCAGTGCGTATTCAGACTAATCTTTAAAAAATCAAGCGGCATTAAGCACCCAGTCGTTCGCGCCACAATTCTGCTGGGACGTCGAAGAGGAGCTACATAATGGTTCTACCCTTTTAGCCAAATGTTTTGCAGTCCCTGTGGTACACGACTCTCGAGTGGAAGTTGATGACTTGGGACACACACATACTGAGAAAAATTCATAATCAACAGTAGTACTAGGGTACCAACAACGTTTGGTACACTTGGCAAAACTGTCGTTTAGCGCTTACCTCTTTGTCCTACCTTTTCATAAAATGCATAATGAATTATCTACGTCCTGGTGTAACAAGGTAAACGATTGATTTTGTATTTTTTTGTTTTTTGCGTAAATTACCAACTAATTAATGGCTGGATCGTTCCAGTGCCAGTATAGTTTAACTTGATCTAATGCAAGTAACACACAGTTGACGAGATTTCACATTGTGGTAATTCCAAAACTCTTTGTTATCTTCGCTGCTGCTTGACACCATAAGTAGCAAAGTTTAATATTACCGCTACTGTCTCTCCACACTGTCAAGTATCAGAGATTTCAGTCCAGCAGCCTGCAATCTCCAGCCCGAAATCCCAAACCTCTCCTAAAGTCCTGGTAATGAACACTATACCAAAGGGTGTCAGACAAGCCCCGCCCTCACATTATGATCCCTCCAAACTAAATAAAACGTTGGGCATATGCATTTCCAGTCATAGCAAAAAAAGCTCTAGATCACATTCATTCCGCCCCAATAATGACCAGCACAACACATTCTCATAAGTGAAGAATTCCAGGATTTCCCCAGCCTCAGCATCCGACTAACACCCCATAAACTTGTGTACCATTCACGTCCCTCAATAAATATGATTTATTACTCTCAAAGTCCGGTACAAGGGGCCGAGCGGATGGATGAGAGATCCACATAGGATTCCTTATAACCCAGCCACCCGTCACACACACACACACACGATATTGTAATGCACGTCTTGTTCCCTCAGTAGGAAATCTGGTGGTAGACATGACAAGTGAACAAAGAGATCCTCCCGATTGGGTTCCGATGACTTGGGAATCCCATAGCGTCGTACGAGACACTCTTACCACATGGATAACTTTTCAAGTGAGAGGGAAAGGGAAGACGGGATGAATAAATGGACGAAGGTAAATGGAAGCTATCGGGATTTTCTTAGCAGCCCCGTCACCGTCGTCGTCATCATCATCATCATCACCACCACCATCTTCTTCTTTATCCTCTCAGTTTTACCAAAAGGGAAACCAAAAGGATTCTCCATGTGAGCCCCACTACTACTGTACTACTACTGCACCACTACTACTAACTACTACAACTATTACGACCGAGTGGATCCTGTGGCTCGTACCCTCTGTCTATTTATAAGCATGTGAGCGTGTGTGCAATACCAGGGAGAGTGATGGGGAACCCTGGTTTTTTGTTTCAATTTCCTCCTCCAATGTGTTCCTACTAATCCCAAAGCCGTCCTATTGCCTACACTATAGTTAGTACGACCAACTTCCATACTGCATGTTTCAATGCAGTACAAACGACGGTGAGTGCAACTCCCTGGTTACGTTACGTCTCTGGAAATGTTTTTTGTCTTCCTATGATGCATCCCGTACGAGTCAATTTTTTCCGCTTCATCTTTTTCTTATCAGAGAGAGAGAGAGAGAGAGTGAGGCGTTGGGCGAGAGGGAAGGAATATCTTTGGAGAATTTTATAAGTTTTTTTCTCCATCTCTTTCTCTCTCTCTCTCTCTCTCACTCTTTCAGTGAGTCTCCCTCTAATCGCCCGTGTTGTGATGGTTGGTGCTGTACGCCAGGCTGCCTTTTATAGATTGTTCAATGTTCCACCGTGATTCACTTGCTTAGTCAGTTCCCCCCACACACACATACACAGCAAAAAAAAACATATATACACACACCAGTCCAAATACACAGGGTACATAATGATACACTCACTCAACCCTTTCCTGCTCCCAGAGTCTTTCCCTAATTTAATAACTGTACACACGCGACGCATTTTATCAACTCTCCTCTTCCCTTTACTCCTCATTTTCATTCACTTGAGAATTGACGCAGATCGTTACTCTAGCTTTTGTATGCTACTTTGCCCTAATTGATTTGGGATCTGGATACGGGAAAGTCTCACTTAATTTTTTTCCCCAACAGCCCACAACAGATTGAATGAGCCCATGTACTCTGCCTGTACTACAACCATCTCTGATTCCGGGATTTCTCCCCAAGGGCCAATATGGACCATTCCGTTTTATGAGTGTCAAAATGTCGATCCAAATTATCTCATGCTCATGTAGCAGTACTCTTCAAATGGAATGTATGAGAAATTCAGTTACTCAAGTCTATGTGGAATCAAGGGCAGTTCCAGTAGATAGCTTGCGGGTAAAACTTTGACTCGTAAGTTCCGGAGTACTTCAGACAGACTGTCAGAGCGGGAAGTTGGAATATAAGGATTATCAGGGGGTGGGCGCTTGGGCGAGTTTGAAAAGACAACCGTAAAATCCGAAATTTGCAGTGAAACTGTCAGGAATGCGCAGCGGACATGCCACTGGTTTCGCTGAGGACTCACTCAGTCAGTCTCCGTTTGACTGAAGACAGATTTTCCTTCCGCCTCGGCTGAAAAAACATTGTGTTTACAGGCGTTAAAATGCGCCTGCGCACAACACAGTCCGACAAGATAGTACCGTATTGAGAATAACTATTTAGTGGGCACCGGCCACCCCGTGCGACGCCAATTAAAGGTCAATCAGTCAAGGATCAACATTATAAACAATGTTCAGGGGAAATGAATAATAGCGCATGCGCAGCAGGTGAAAAAAGTATTTGGTTCTGACTAACTAAAAAATTATCGTCCTCATTTCGCATTGCCAAGTTTATACGTGACTAAGGTTGTGAAAATCCAGTATTTTTCGCACAAGGCGATCATTCCACCGAGGTGATGTTTCCAAGCTGGCGGGCTTGGCCGGCGGCGTGTAGCACAGTAGTAGTGTTCGACGTTTGCAAAATTCTAAATTTAAAATGAGTCATTAAACGCTCGCATTTCCTCGCACTCCAGCCATAGACACACAGACATACGTACAGGATGGCACTAACATTATAGCCGAAGAGGCTTGGAAAGAAGCCGAATATACTGGTGACTAATATGAGCAGCACGCTTGATCCACAATGAATCTTATATCTTTCACCCTGTACCATCACCACCATCATCATCCCACCCCAACAGCATGAGCAACTTGTCCACAGAGCCACAAAGTAGGGGCTACGGAGTGGTTTGTGAATTGACGCCATAAATTTCATACCTTGTCGATCAAATGGGACTAATTGGCAGACATCGTTGGATTCACAGCTGCAACGGTAGACTCCCCCAGGTCGTCTAACTCCTGGCTGCCTTGTCTCCGCATTCGGAGCCCCCACTAGAATCCTGTGCAAAGGGACCAAATTTAATCCACTGGCGATGAACCTTCTGTATCAGGAACAGCTAATATTTTCATCAACGTGTGTGCGTGAGTGTGTTTTCACACAAACACGTACACACACACGCTAAGGAGAGCGAGCTAATACTGGGAAGGACAGGACTATGTGTGGGCCGCCAAGAGACGCACACATGCTCACACACGCTGTCATCCTCCCATAACATGGAGGCCACACGGTTGGGCAACTGGTTGGGGACCCTTGAGAATGTGAAATTTTGAGGGGAAATGAGGCGGATGCTAACCAGGACACGTTGGAGTCCTTGTGCTGGGCCACGGAGAAGCCAAACATGGAGCCAGGTTGGCCCCGATGTGTAATCGCACTGCCCACATCCAAATTAAATGCAGTTGTCACCGGCCAGTGGGGCTGCAGCACAGTTAGTAGGGTGAGCACGGCGGCGGCCACCGTCCGGCACATGTTTCCTTCCATCCTTATAACTCGCTTAGTCTTCACTTCACATCCAAACTAGTTAGCACTTCATATTCCGCCACTCGGAAATAACCTTGTTACTCAAGCTAGGGAAATTTAGCTGGGCTTCTTAGCTTGTAAATCCCATTATTTTATCCGCCGCGTCCCTCTTGTCCCCTTCTCACCGTCGCCCCAGGATTTACACTCACTTGAACGCGCTCACTCACTCACCAGTAGACACACGCACTAGAGGTGGAACTCGCAGGCGGCAGAGATGTACTTATTACTCTTTACCAAAACACACACTTCACAATCCTCCTCACTTTTATGCTACCCTTTGCTAACTACTACTTCAACGGTGTGGCAAGATTTAATTTTTTTTATTTTGGTAAAAAATTAGTATTTTCCTCACAAGAAACTCGTGTAAACTGTATTGTGTGCATGAAAAACTTGTACTTTTGGATTATGTTGATGATGATGATAATGATGATGACGAGGATAATTATTATGTACAAAAGTAAATGTTAAGGGTTCGGGGGGATTCTGGCGTTGGATCCAACGCACAGGACGGCGGCCGGGTGTCTGTGAGTGTGTGTGTGTATGTGTGTGTGCCTGCGTAAGCGGTCCCGTGTTGTTGGTGTGTCGAGTCCCAGACTAGAACTGGGCAAAGTTCCATGTGGAAAGCCTCTTTCCTTTTCCTTATAGGATTTTCTTATAGAGAGCTTGACTCATGATCGGTCCGCACACAGATAGACACACGCCTGAGCCCATATTCAACAGTGTACGCTGCGAACACACACACGTACACACACACACACACACACATACACCTTTCCCTCCACTCTTATATGGGAAAAGGCGTGAAGCCCTTGTGTGTGTATTCCCTTCGCCTTATACACCTACACAAGACGGCTCTCCACACACTCATCTTTTTCTCCTCTTCACTTCAAAGATCATTCTTCCCTTATGGCCAAGCAAGAACTAGTTTAGTTCCCTCCAACGCATATGTTCTCAAAGCATAAAACTTCCACCCAGCCGCACTCACAAGCCGTACGCAGGACCGAGAGCGAAATATTCATGACTTTCGGATGTGTTATTGAGTCAGTGTATATTATAAAGTCATGATTCGCGTCATTGTGTACGGGGGCCTTACCCTTCCTGTTGGACAACTCGTTCACAATTTTTTGGATGACATCTATATACATATATCTAGTGGTGAAGTGAGGGGTGGCGTGTGTGTAACACGGTAGAAGGTAACAGGATGTCGCGAGGCAAATCCCATTCATGAGCCCAGTTGCGTAACAAGTCGGAGAAATTTTGATTAATCTCGTTTTCCACTCATGTTACAGAGGCGGGGCTACGTGGAACTGATGATGATGGCTTGATTGAAATGTAGTTAGTTATGCTCGATTGCAGAGCGGAGGAATGTGGATGTGGGGGAAAAGAATGACATTTTATTCATGCTGGGAGATCTCTGGGAGAAGAATTCCGGAGGAGTTGATATCTCGACAACGACAGTGTGGAGATGTAATGTGGGCGGGTGGAATGGCCAGGAAACGCTGGAGCCAAGTGCCGCTTGATCAAATCTTTCCGGTTCCCCACGCAGTGAGTGACAAGCGAGCGCCCATGAGCGTCTGGAGGAAAACACTCATGGATATTATTATTCAGAGAAAGACAACATTTTCATGGTACACAGCGCCAAATTTTAGTTACTCCGCGTTTTATGTTTGCTGAATAAAACGGGTTAGAAACCATCTTGTATTTGTAGAACACTTCAAGATGCACTGACCTTCTGTCTGCAACCGGGTGCTCAAAGCGATGAATGGTACGACTACAGAGAGCAACATCGTCTTTGTCCAGCTCTACGGCAATGAATCTGAATAGAGGTGCAATTCGGAGTCAAATTATGCTGAGCAGCAATGCTCGAATTTAAAGTAGTGAGCCCACAAGATTAATCTGACAAGCATGCATGCGCCTTTAGCTGACAACTTTGAATATAAGCAACCGGAGCGGCAAATGAGCGAGTTGTGTCCGCCGCTGTTCCTGCATCAACAAGGTGTCTCATCGTCAGCCGGAGGACACAAGTATGCATTAGAAGGAGTTGAGCAGCAGGGCTAAACTACAGGGATATGCCGGAGTGAGCAAGGGACTCTTCTTTATTTACTCTGGCTCTCAGAGGGAACTCCGAATGTTGGACAAACTTTACTGATGCGTTCTCCAGTTTCCAGTGGAATCGGAGCCCACGCCCAGACAACAAGCCCGTTTCACTCAATTTTGAAGGGCTCAGAGTGTTTCCGCTGCCCTCGGCTCTGAAAATTTGTTCGCTGACAGCTTCATCCACTGTGTTATCTGCCAAGGGTTCCGCTTCCAACGGAAGTAGCTTCTAAAATATTTAAAAGTTGAAGTCATCCTCTGCTCGTACATGAGTGTTTAGTGGAGGCAGTTGGATATTAATCATCACCGCCGGAGCATATCAGACTAATCAAGGCCAACACATATTGTGTAACCTATTTAGTTTATCTGAGCTTGCTAATACCCCTGATTGAGCCGCGTTACTAACGACGAGTCGCCGTCACCGCACGCATTCCCTGATAAAAACCGATGTAAGACAGACGACGCTTCCGTAAAAATCACCGCTCCTACTCTTCTGTGTGAGTGTGTGTGAGAGAGAGAGAGCTACAGAGGTTTTATGCCAGTGACAAACTCAAATTTAAACCATTCCAATATATCAGAGAATGATTGTGCCCGCCTTGACGGGTCAAAGCGCCTTGGACAGTTTTCCAATATAAATGTTCAAAGTTGAACTGAGGCTGACTAAAACAGTTGAACGGACGGGAGAAGCTCAAAATGTCGTCCTCGGAAGGGGGCAAGCGGGCAGGAGGAAAAAAACTGAAGAGCGTCGTGCCCTTCTGTTGCTGCTCCGGTGATGATGTTGACGCTGTTGTGGGACGAGACGATGAATTTCAACCGCCAGAAGCCCGCGGGTGCACGGATGTCGTGTACCTCGTAATTTTTATTATTTTCTGTTGCCTAATGGTGAGTATCCCTCGGATCTTCCATCGTATCGTAAAGGCGATAAAATTGAATAATCTAAGGATGAATTATGTGAATTAATAGAATTCATTTTGCATTTTCAGATTTTAATTGCAGCTTTTGCATATGTTTACGGGAATCCTTACCGACTAATCAATGGAATGGATAGTTTTGGTAATATTTGTGGGACAAATAATCAACCGTTTGGAAATATGACATTTTCTGGGATGGACATGACTGATAAGCCGTAAACTTCTAAATATATTCCTTCTCTTGTTTTCCCTCTAAATATCTTATTAGGTTTAATATTACTATGTTTGGTTTGTGTTGTTCAGGTATGTGCTCTACTTTGACATCCAATATATGGAAGAGACAACAAAAGTTTGTGTAGAAAAATGTCCAGATCGGGATCTTAAATCCATCACGGATATTCGTAAATTTTACGACGAGACGAAAGTGAACTTGTGTCGGTGAGTATGCGGTGTGCGGGCCGCAGACCACAGCCTGCGACAGTTTTTGAATATGTTCTCAAATATTTTATGTGGAAAATTTCTCAATTATTTCACAGCTACGATTTCAACGTTTCCATAATACAACCCAGGAATGAGACTGCTATGAGAATTTTCAAGTTTCTTCAGCCTGACGAACAACCCAACTTGTCGCACATGTCCTGTCCCAAGTTCCCATTTTATTCTAGGTGAGCCTGTTCGATACTGTTTAACTCTGGAGCTCATCCGATTAGTTTAGTCTTATTTAAATTAATGGAAATGAAATTGTTTTAAACTATCCTATAGTCTGCCAATTTTACAACGATGTATCCCAAAGCCAACGACTGCATTGAAAGGACGATTCTTTTTCAACATTTATGCCTACTTGAACAGTTTGGATGTGTGGAAACAAATTTTAGGTGATTTGGCCGTCACTTGGCTCACTGTACTGGGCTTAACTGGAGTTTCATTTGGTAAGGGGTAATGATGAAAATTTTGTTCGGTGGATAGTGATTGAAGTATTTGTCTTAATGGTTTCTCTTGAATTTTCAGTTATTTCTTTTTCACTGGTAATTTTGATCCATTGGATTACATCGTTCGTTTCACATGTTATAATGATAGCGGCCTCAGTCTTGACCGTTGGTGAGTTTTTTATCAGAGATTTATCAAATATTCGGCACTATGATTATTTCCAATCCATTTCAATTCTCAACCATCTTATAGGATTCACCTTTTTCTTGTGGTGGACTTACATCGAAGTTAAGCTTATGCTTGATGCCATACCTGAAGATCAGAGGCTGGAAGAGACCGCCAAGAACGAAGCGGCTTTTCTGACTTACAGCATATTATCTACTATTTTCACTGTTAGTATTGTTACCAGTGTCAAACACATTTTAAAGAATCCCGGTATAGTTTCCGTATTTTGTTCACAGATAATTCTTGTGCTGGTCACCCTCGTTTTGCGGAAACGAGTGGAGGTGGTGGTGCAGCTGTTTCGAGAAGCGGCGGCTGCAATGTGTGCGATGCCCTGCTTAGTCATCCAACCCTTCATCACTTACATAACTCTGACCGGATTCTTCTGCGTATGGCTTTATATCATCCTCTGTTTGGCTACGGCAGGTATCCTTAATTTTAATTTTCGTAACGCTTAATTTAAACTGAAATTAAATTCAAATTAAACGAGACTTGGAACAAAGTTTTTTCCTGTCCATTTCAGACATTCCCACGAAATCGCAGGGTCAAGTGAGATCATTTTTTGGAGCTGATGATAACGTTAGTTTGGAGACTTCTGGTTTGGACGCTGAAAATCTGACGGACAAACTAATAAGTTCGATTCATGACTTGAATCGAAATATCAGTATTAGCAGTTTATCACGTATGTGCGGCACTTTTCATCTAATTTAACTATTTCGAGTTGAAATTTCTTGTTGTATTAAACCCTGAAATTTCCGCAGAGGTTTCCGTGATTGAGTACAAGGACTCAAGTTGGGTGAAGTACTTTTGGTGGATCTACGTCATTGGCCTGGTTTGGATTTCCGAGTTTATCCTAGCTTGCCAGCAGATGGTAATAGCAAGCTCCGTGGCAGCCTGGTATTTTTCCAGGTAATCATTACCCCTTATTATCTTAATGTCTTGCTCTGCGCATCACGAAATATGAGTACTTTTATTTGAATTTAGGAAGCGGTCGACCTTGAGATGTGTGATAGTAGAATCGATAATTCGCTTGCTAAAATATCATGTCGGTTCCGTGGCTTTGGGCTCCGCCTTGATCACACTGATTAAGATACCGAGACTTATGCTTGCCTTCTCTGATCGAGTGTAAGTTGAAAAAGTTATGTGGATATCAACTCAAAATTGAAATGACTAATTTTATTTGAAATTTTCGTTGGGTAATTCTCTTGTTACAGGATGCGCAAATGGGAGGATAGTTGGACTTGGGTGAAGTGGTTGAAAAAAGGTTGCGCATGTTGTCTCTCATGCTTCGAAAACTGCATGAAGTATATTCATCATAACGCCTATACGGTTATATCTATTCAAGGGGTGGACTTTTTCCCCGCCTCTCGACTGGTAACCCATAGCCCCATTTTGACGCGATGAACTTTGAGTAATTTGGAGGTGTATTCTTCACGCTTGTTGAATTTCTATAGGCATTTTCCGCACTCGTCCAAAATGCCTTACAAGTGGCTGTGATAAATAGCACTGGAGATTTCGTCCTATTCCTCGCCAAATGCATTACAGCTGCCTTGACTGGAGTCATAGCTCTTCTTGTTTTCCGCACAAATGGATCCCTCTACTTTTACGCCATTCCAGTCCTTCTAACTGTCCTGTTTTCCTACTTTGTGGCCCACTGCGTCATCTCCGTATTCGAGGTTAGAACAAAAAAAAATTATGAACAAACTTTGATGTAGTAATTCCAGGGTCAATTAGTTTATAATATTTTTTCGGATGCAGATGGCTGTGGATACGCTTTTCCTATGCTTCTGCGAGGACCACAACATGAACGACGGGACTGATGGCAAGGAATATTACGCCCCTCCGTCCCTTCTCAAGTTTATGACTGAGGATGCAGTGGATGCGGTTGCACCCGGTAGACGCCCGGCTTACTCTTCCTCGGAGAAAAAGAACCTGAAAAGTATTGAACTCAGTGCCATTCCAGAGGAAACCATTCCGATGAACGAGCCTCAAAATCATGCTTCTGCTTAGCATGTGTAAAGTAATGGGTTTTTTCATCGCTGCATTTCAATAGTGTACATTTACTATTATTATTAGATTGAACTGAAGATATCCTCTGAGCTTCTTGTTCACCTTGAACAACTTCCAATAGGCTAGGCACAAGTTTTTATTTTGGTAACTTTCGTAAATGTCCCCCTCAATGCTAAAAGTGTTGTCTACCACCTCTGTCCTTTAAAACAACCTTTTCATAGAGAAAGAGAGAGAGACGAGTATGAGATGTGCTTTGATGGCTTCATGCAAGTGTTTCGGTCATCGATAGATGCATAATTTATTTGTTATTTTTAAAATACTTTGACGTTGGTAGTTGTGAATTTTGTTGTGTAAAAAATAATGAGTTTATACTCTTCTGGAACGATTTTATTTTTAGATAGATATAGATTGGTAAAAATGGTTTTGTTGGCTGCTGTTTTGGTTCCTTAAATTGTCTTGTGTACGTTGGTGGTGACTACTTACCACGGAAAGAAGGTTATAATTAGGAAGGTCTCGAACCAACAGAAGATGGATATTATGAGAATGTAACTGCCACCCTGTTCTGGATTCAACGCAGTACTTAAGTTCTGCTACTTCAAATGCTACATGTACAAAATTTCACATTGGAAAGGGCAGCGGGGTACTACTATGCCAAATAATTTAAAGTAAACCCTTATAGTATTTGATATGTGGAACTTGTCACTATAGCTTGTAGTAGTGGAGGTCTATAAAGGGAGGTATTATAGTTTAATATGTAAGGAACGACTTTATGCTGAACACAATTGAGCTTCAAAATGAGACGAAGAAATACTGATAGATGTGTACAAGCATCTTTTCACTCAAAATATTTCTGCGATTGGATGATTTTAATAATTGACTGGTTAAAACAAAAAGATTATTTATTCTTGGTACTACTTGCTGAATAAATCCTACAGTAGCTTAACTTGAGAATTCAATGGACGTGAGCTGGAAATGTGTTATGCAAACGATGCGGACTCCAAAGCCGATCTCGCAGAGATCATCAACGATATAGTAATGAAGCGGAAGGAGAAAATAGAAAATTTTCAAGCCTAGAAAAATGTCAAGATTTAATTCAATTCCTTTCTCTAAATACGACAGTGAAAGCCAGTGCATTGTAACAATCACCTATTCTAACTCTTCCTCATCTACATGGAAGATCTCAGATGATGGATCTTCAGGGTACGTAGTCTTCGGCTTGGTTCTTTCCAACTCTTCCTTATGTGTCACTCTTGCCAGGTATTTTCCGGCGGCAGCTTTCTTCAGCTCGGCGCGGTACTAGAAGAAGTAACATTCACAGCAGCATAAACTTTCGTTCAGGTTATTTTGTACTTAATTTAAGAATACAAAAATACCTTATTTGGTGGTACATAAAGTGGATTTTTCCAAATCGTCTGACCAATGAAACTTCCGTCAAAAATCCTAATGGGATTTAATGTGAACCGAGGCCCTGAAATTGAACCATTTCAATCCATAACTGCTAATTATGATTTCGCTGAAATGAACATGACCAAATGTATGAAGGGCGCACCTATTTCAACAAGGGACCCATCCTCTTCCATGATCTGGAAATTCCTAAACCAAATCCTCCCGTCAAGGATTGTGAATGTAAACACATGGTCAATAAAGGGCTGGCTCTTAGGATGATGATAGGGCGTTCCAAAAATCTGTACGAATAGTTCTCGCAATAATTGCCAGTGGGGTGAAGAATCGAATGCGGGATCGAAAGACAGTAACGCGCGAGATCCTTTGAGGCAGTTTCCAGTAAACTTGAGTTCCTCCATGGTACTCACTGCAAATATATAATTACGCCCTGAATATCCAATGGATGAGAAACAAAAACACAGGAATGCGAATTTAAATCATCCTACATACTATTTTCAACGAGGAACTTGGCAGAGGGTCCTGTGCCTACGTTGGATGCCCACATGTAGATGTCCAACTGTTTACGAGCCTCGAAAAACAGACACTTGTTGCAGTTCTTCATGTCAGCGATCTGTGAATGATGATGAATGTCTTTTAGGTAAACGCCCGAGCGCCGGCTGCGATATTACAGGATCAAGATCAAGTCTCTTTCTGTACATTACCTCATTGATTGCAAACAATGTATCACGCTTGTCCATTTTAGCATCTTTTTTTGTATGTGGTAGGAGACGTCGTAGATTTTCCATTAGATGACGACCACGAAAAGGGATTCCCCGAGATCCAAATAGTAGAACACGCTGGCGGTTCCTCCATAGACGCTGAAATAATATTATTATTAGAAGTTAGTCATTTAATTTTAGGAACAGGTTGAAAAATCTCTAGAAATTAATATACATGATATATTATTGTATACTAATGTCTCAAAATGTAAATTACTTTCTTAACCACAGGTTCGTCAGAGTTTCTGGTTTCTGGGAGAAGGATTTCTTTGTTATTTACTTTCCCAGAGAGCACCGGGTCGGCAGAAGCTGCTCCATTCACTGACAGCTTTTTATTTCCGGCTTTCTTTCCTCGCTTTCCAAGCAAATCCTTTGCGACCTGGTTCGAAGTTACCAGCTTTGCCCTGGCTTTCACCATGGTCTACCAAAGATAATTCTAGCGACGGAATCAAAATTTCTCAGAAGTTCGTGAAACGGAAAATATTACCACAAGCTTCAATTGGAATAACATACACTTCACATAGCACTCAAGCTGGCTGCGGGATAAATACGAACGAGAACATGAATCGATAAAGCCTAAAGCCTATAGCCTACTACACCTGCAAGCTATACACGTGTATTCTCAAATTTTCGCGCTTAGTCTAGGTGCAGCATTTAGTTCAGTTATTCATAAATTTCCGAGTGAACTGCGACTTCGCTTTAACGCAGTAGCGGTTACTTTAAAACTTCTGTTCACGCTTATGCATATGCATGTCTCACTTGGCCCCACGAGTGGTTGTTTGCTGTGATAATGGAGTTTATCCGTACCCGAGTTGGCTAAGAAAATTATTATCTTGGAGTTGGGTTTAAAATTCTATTAACATGTTTAAGTCATTTGATCTTTGAAGACTTTGAGATCTTTGAGAGCTGACAACTGCTCTATTACAATGAAGGAGGTTCAAGTCTTCCAATCATTAATAGTGGAATGGAATGTGGATACGATTTGAATTTATGAACGTGCTCGCTCTCGATACACTGTTAAATGTTACGTTATTCTAAATTTAAAAAATGCATTGTATTGATAATTTTGCTCTAGAATCGCTCCAAATTTTGCTTTAAATGCTTTTGTTGTGAAAATTCATGATATTGGTCAAATCATTTACCAATTACACTTTTTATTCAATTTGCAGGGCTAGGTATGCTTTATAAGCTACACTGGCAGTGGCAGGGCAGTAGATAAGCTTTTTCAAATCAAAGTAAAATTGGATTCGGGGCTTTTTAAGGTGCCAGATTTTAATTTTACCTGCCATTCACGTACCTAAAATCCCATATGCTTATTTGTGCCTTTATGCTTTTGACAGGCCCGCTTTGGTAATAAATTGATACAACAAGAAAATAGGCTAAATCCTTCCATAGGATATGACAGTCAGATGCTAATAATGTCGGTAAAAATCAGTAGACTGGAAACTTAAAAATGCACTGGGATCTCGTAGTAAAACCATCTGTCCTCGTCATTATGCACTTAGAAGGGCCATGGCTACGGAATTTAAATGTCAAATTTCACACTGCAGTTGTCTTAACCTGCCGATATGAATTACCCCCACTCCACAATCAAAGTGAGGTAAAAAGTTCTCACAGTTGCATAATCTCCATGAAAGGATACAATTCATCCTTTAATGACGTTTCCCTCGTAACAGAACCAACACATAAAATGAGACATTTGCTTGCTAAATTTTAAGAAAATAAACATTAGCATCCCTTCCAGTCTACCACCTTTTTAACAAAGACCCGTGTAGTCCCAACATTGTACCAAAATATCTACCAGTACAAATGGTCGTTTGCCCGTATTGTATTGTACCTTGTTAAGCCGATCCCATTTACACAACGGTACTTGGTCAAATATATAGTACCAGAATGAGATCCCATATGCTATCATTTCATTTCAACACATCTTATAGGACGGCCTCCGGCGACAGATACTTCGGGGCAATCGCAACTCCAGTAGTGTAACGCTGCGACGTAACTTTATGACGTTGCGACGATTTACGGAAATGCAATTCGTATTTTCTTTTCATGTACTCTTTCTCTCCCTCGCGTCTGTACGGATGAGTTATCGTGCTATGTCCCCGCTCCTGAAATCCCGCATTATATGCTAAAATGTATAAAGCTTCTTTACAACTTGTCAAATAAATACGCGATTCCGTCGGTATCACATTTTTAGGATTATAAAACGTCCAGGGGCTCATGTTCGGCATGAAGTGGCTGTCCGGCATTTAGGGTCCCCTTTCTTCAAAGCCGTCCCGGCTGTCAGCTTTCAATGCTGGATAGCTTGAATGAACGGCAGTGGCGGTGGCTCATCATGCTTCCTTGCATATTTCGGCCGGCAAACACAACCGCTCTCGACCAGGACGTAGTCTTGACCTTGAAAATACAAGAAAATAACGTTTAACTCACAATCCCCCTAATGTCACAACAACAGCATCAATCACACGACTGTCATCCTAGAAGCCACTTTTTCATTGTTACAAAGAGTGTACTGTCCTACTTGTCATTAGATTACATGGGACTTTTGCACATGTTTAAAAATTACCTGTGAGCGTTACCGGTCCCAGCGGGATGACAAGGAACAAGTAGGGCAAGTACGTTTGGACACATTCCCCCTGCAGCACCTCACACTCGGTCGTCTTGCACACTTGGAAAACGACTTGTTGGAGGAGATCTGGAAACTTTTGAACGATCGTCACAGGCTGCCCCGACGTCAGGGAGACTCCATAAAGCGGGGCGGTCGTGTTGTAAGTTGAAGGGCAGAGTCTGGACGGCACACAGCCTCCGCCAGACCCGTCCGCCCCTTGTGAGGCGAGAATGTCCCCGTTCACTTTACTGCCGCTCGACCCTGGCCCATTATCCTTGCTGTTTGAACCGAATGCACTATTTTTATGGCTCGTGGTCAAGGAGCCCAGGTTATTGTCAGGGACACCCCCAATACTGTTGTTCGCACCCCCATTCCCATCTCCAGTTCGGATGGTCCGACCTTGACGATGGCCACTCACCCGTTGCTCCTGACCTCGATTTCCCGCTCCAGCCTTCTCCGGCATGAAGGACTTTCCAGGCAAATACTCTCCACGTTCCTGGGCCTGAAATGCTTTGAGCAGGATGTTCCTTGTTTCCTTCGGTGATAATATGGCGGGTGCGTCGACGCTGGGATCCGGTCCGAACCCTGGAAATAAGCGTGGGGCTCGAATCTGCTTCGATGCTATCTTGGCAGCCGCATCCCTGCATCCCACATGAAAAAACCACAGGATATATGATTAGTGCCCCCTCGTAATCCGATTCAGGCAATTCTATCATACAGGAATCTTACCACGGATACGGATTCCCATCCGGCCCATTTACCATCGGATCGTCAAAGGCATCTCCCCACACATACTTCAGCCCATTTGACAGTCCGGCAAGGTAGACCAGCTGGAGGGCAATGATGATTATAGCAGCCTCGTTCCTAAATCCATCACTATGTTTCACCATATCGTCTGAATTGACACTTGTCCACAGTTAGTGCCGGTACACAAAATAATGTCAACAGGATCACACGGCAAGACCTCAGCACAATCTCATAAACTTCCGTCCACCACAACCACAACGTGCTTCCCCTTTACTGCACCCTCAAGGTCCTCCGCAATACTGGAAGTGGTTCCACTGGTCTTACTGCTCTCGCACTCCCTTCAGGCTCCTCGCAAGCAGTGTGCGTGAGTGAAGGGTTGGGAAAGTGTGACGACGACAACTCGGCTACCGCAGCATTGGGCGATGGCGATGAGGATTATGACCACACTATATACTGCACCTGATAATCGTTCCACCTAATTTGAACTGATTGCTCCTATTCCTCTCCAATAATGTGAGGGTAGGTGAGGGAAGTCCGTCGAGGAGACAGTTTCAACTGAGCTGCAGATCCTTCGCCGGGTAATTCACCTCTGGTGGAAATGACAGTGACATTGACAAAACGGCCGTGTCTCCCCACTTGTCCCCCTCCATCTTCTGCTCCTTCTGTCGTCTCTCTCACTCCTTATTGTTGTTCCAAGTCAAACCTTTTTTTATTGCCGAGCACCCTGTAAGTATATATGTCTTATGTAGAGATACTCTCTCCACTCTCTCAACCGTGTGCTGTTGCCGAGTCCATTGGACACAACATGTTTTTATTATTACACCTTCCCCCCTCCTGCCTCACATTTCTCACTTACTCACTCACCACCTCTGTCGTGCTGATTGTCGTTGAGCCCAAATGTCTCGGCGTGGAATGTTAAGTATTTGCGAGGAAGTTGTATTATATAGTCTCGACACTTCCTTGCACACTCTTTCCAATTAGCGTGTCCATAATACCTGCGGAAATTCCTATCTCTCGGAGGTACTGGGAAGCCCGCGTAAATACATGCTTGCATGCCGTACAGGCAGGAATAACAACCACAATGTTGGCAAATGGAATGACACACGGCTCGGCTGTGTGTATGTGTGTGTGTTTGTGTGTGTGTACGGTTCCGTTCCTCACATACAAATAATGTTGTACTATGTCCTTCCGCAGCCGTGTAGTGCAGTGGCAGGATCTGTTAAACGGTAATAATTACTACTCCGTAAAACCCCCTCCCCCTCCGTTCTCCGTTAAACTTCTCCCATGCGCTCATCATGAGGATGGACGCTGTTTGAGGTACGGAGCATTAAGGCTCATATATTGGATTTGCAAGTCGAAAATATGAGGTAATTTATTATGCCTGCAAAGCCGAGGGATAATTAGTGGTGTCCGGTCAAGAAGACGTTGCAATGAAAATGTGGAAGAGGGGGAGACATGGGGAAAACAACTGTATCAGTCATCATGGGAGAGATGAGTCAGTTAGTGTGTATGTGTGTGCAGTGTGTAGTAGTAGCCCTCTTCGTCGTCATATCATTTAAATGAACTTGTGTTACAGGCCAAATAATTAAGATTCACATGGAGTAATAATGTATCGAGCATTCTGTGGGATTGGGAACAGGAGAGGGGAGAACATGAGTGAAAATCTGATGGTGACTAACTGGCTGGGGGTAGCGGGAAAAACTTGGTGTACGTACATTATTGTAAGGCTACACTATACTATACAGAGTGTTTCGTCGTCGATGACTTGCCGTGAGAAGCTGTAACCCAAAAGTGGTAGAAAACTTCCGACTTTTCCCCAAACCAGCATTTTGGATGATCAATGAAAAACGTGATCTTTTGTGTCTGAGCTTGTGGCTCAAACTCCGCTACTTTCAATCTGTAAAACGGAGTGGGCATGGAAGGGGCCGATAATAATGAGAAATATCTATGGAAAAGGGGGAGAAAATGACGGGAACTATTCCGGTAACATGTAGGTTCCCGTGCAGTTCATCATATTATTTATGCACGGCTAATGTATTGAGGAAACGCAAAGTCGTGAATCTTCCCTCAAAGTCATTTGACGATGACGTCGCGGCGTACATGGTGATTATGCAGACACAACGAGCAGTGGACAGGGTCAATGTTTCCTCCTCCTTTAGTACAGGAGAGTAAGTGAGGAGCAAAGGGAATTTGAGATTTCCGTACTTGAAAACACCGCAGCATGCCGCCGCTGACCACGACTGTATTATTGCCGACAGGGAGGAAGAGGCAGATCCTGCGAATCTTTTATGCAAATAAAGTGGGACCATATTTCCGCCTTTTATCTTCCCCCGTTACGGCACGAATTCAGTGTCCACCTGCAAGTCAGTCTTTCTGAGGTTTGAGCATTAAATGAATGCAAAACTCGCATCTCACGTCTTGCGTCAGGCGTACAAGGCGTTTCAGCGTTACATGCACACTTTCAACTTGCACTGAATGATGTGCTCCTTCGGGATCGTCCATAAGTATCATGTAAGGGGTTCGGGGGATTAGAAATTTATATCCTATAGGATATCCTGGGATAGGGGGGACTACGCTTCATACATCGTATGCAATATTTTTTCAAAATAATACCTGTTTGGCGCCAACAAACGTTGAGTTTTCTTGCGAAACTTGATGGCGATTTTAATAAACAGCGTACCGTTTCAGGAAGTGGGGGGACTTTTGGGAAATCACTGTAAATTTTAGGGGTGGGGTGGGGGGTTCGAAGACCGTCAAAGATTGATATCGATTTTTGTCGACGGTTCCTTAATCAAATGGAAGCGACTGACTTTTGCGCTATATTAGTCTAGGATTTTAGCATATGTTTAAGGAAAACTGTTTTGTCTCAAAATTTAGGTGAAGTGTAATTCAATTCCTAAAAATTAATTGTTCTGACGTGCTGCTCAGGTTTCGCGGTCGAGTTACAACATGAGCACACTGTATGCCCAATTTTGATTGTGCGTCGATAGCGGTCACAAGATTTATGTAGATAGCACATTTCATTCAAGCACTTTTAGATTCGTACGCACTTGAGCCAAAACTAAAATGGCCGAAAAGAAACGATGGCACACCCTGTATAACATGCGGGTTGAACCGGAGCATTGTTCTCGCCTACCTAATATGGGTTGGCCCGAGGGCGGAAACCCTTGAACTATTACAGGGCTCATAAGGGGGTGTTGGTGTTGTCAATGAGACACGAAATTGCTCTAGATCGTTATCATTTGTTTGACCTGCTAAGAAAGGGGCAACTTAATGTCTTTTTCAGGTCAGTGAATTCGTGATTAGATTTTCCACATGATTTAACAGGGTCAAGTGAAGCTGTGAACAGGTTGTCAATCTGAAAATAAAAGAGTGACGGGAAGCGTGAGAGCTGTTGCGTCCTAATCGGCTTTACTCCCTTGGAAAAGGTGGCTCGCAGGTACTGGGGGTAGTCGGTATATGTGGTGACTCAATTAGAGAGTTTATTTTAGTGGCAGTGAGTTAGTGGGCTTAAAGTCACCTGAGAGAAAGGAGGATTATAAATGAAAATTTGAAAGTGAAAAACCAGATTCCTAATTTGGAAATGCGATGACGACGCTTCATGATGACAAAGAATAAATAATGTAGTATGAGTGGGATGAAGAATGCATTGAATGAACTCGGACTCATCAAGTGTTTCTGCGGGGAGTGTGAACAATTGAGTTCAGTGGATTACTGTGGTCATAAAGAGTGTAATTGAAATTCCACTGTGAGGTATAGGGTAAAGTTAGGATTAGGGCGGGAGAGTTGATGCAGTGACACATCAATGGCCGTATATGGTCCCAGGCGGATGTTTCCATCTTGGATGAATTCACATCCGTTTGACTTCATGCCTTCCTATTTCACACTGACCATGTGCGTCAGGGATATATTACAGGGTATTTAAACTAGATTTTTTGTAATAATTGCGGATGCATTCACCACTGTTTAACGTTACCGTGGTGATTACATGAAAGCTATGAGAGGAAGTGCATGAAGTAAGTGCTTGCTGATTGAGCTTTCTGATGCTACCTAATGTAAGCACTGCATACTTGCAAAATTAAACGAGGTTTTTAAATAAACCTTAAAACTAAATGTTCCGCGGAAAGCTTTATTTTGGGGAACCTGCAGTCCAATGCACTGTACAACATTTTGGAACCTATGGATGGCATTGCACTATGATCATAGTTTGGAATCTGAATTGCATTATAGGATAATCAGATTTTGGATTTTTTACTGAAGAATTTCATAGCGGCATTCATACAGTCTTCGGATTTCGCCCTTTCCGCCAGTGTGGCACATTCTGCATCGTTGACCCGGTGCAAGATGGTTTTTTCTTCCGCACGAACGAGTCTCTTCGACAAGACCAACGACTGGAAATGAATATATAACTTGCGTGATTCCAGCGGAAGTCAACTAACTGGATTGTTAAAGTACAAAAGCCTCTACTTACTTGAAGTGGAAGCTCAGCCCATTCTCTCACATACTTCCATGCTTCCGTCTCAAAGTTTTCGGCGGGAATAACTTCCGTCACCAATCCGGAAAAATATGCATCTTGCACTGTGAGTGGCTCATTGAAATACAGCACTTTCGCAGCCTACAATAAAAAAAGCATCCTGCAGGCTCCGGTTCGCAAGGCAAATGAAGCCGATGCAAAGCATATGGATTACCTTTGCATAACCTAAGATTTTTGGGAATAAGTAGGAGGAGCAGCCCTCTGGTGACAAGCCGAGGGTCGTGAATGGGGTTTTAAATGTTGCCTGTGTTATAAAATTCACATCATTGAGCCCTTCTGCGGTATACAAATCATCAAAATTTCAAATGGGGACCTGCAGGGATTGTACAACTGACCATGGAAGATGCGAGGACGACATCACAGAGGCCCAGAATAGTGGTTGCAATACCCACTGCAGGTCCATTTACTAACGCCACAATTGGTTTTTCGCAGTTGATGAAGGACCCGACAAACTGTCTGTGAATATTGTGGATTTGGTTGGTTAGGATACATCATAGACAAATATTTAAATCTCTATTCTATTTAATCTATTTAAGTGACTATTTGACCTAATCATTTCTACTGCATTCTCCACCACGTCCTCGCCAGTGGCGTTCATGTAGTTATTAAGGTCATTCCCACTGGAAAAGTAATCTCCACTGCCGGTTATGACCACTAAGTTGGTATTTTCATCCCGACTAGCTTCGTTTATAGCTCTCGTGACACCGTGGTACATCTGCAAATATCCATTGAAATTTTACACGTATTTATAATTCAAAAGAATAAGACTATGCCGGCATTACTGGGAAAGTAAAAGCATTTTTCCGTGCCGGCCGCTGAAGGCGAATCGTCGTGACTTTATTCTCCGTGGAAACTGTGTACTCCATCGGTTTTTGGAACTTTTGTGTTTTGGATGTACTTTAGCTAGTGTTTTTATTACTGTCACTTTGTACAGCAAAATAATATGGCTAATACTAACTTCACTTATTTTGATAACTGGTGACAAGAATAAGGAAAACTAAGATGAGTTCTATAGTCTCAGGGTCAAAACCAGTACTTTTTGCAGGGATTTCCTCAGCACGGACGAGTTACTCGTACTTTTGCGTACCTGAATCTTGTTGCTAATCAGTTATCAGCCTCGTTTTTTCATATAAACAATTTGTGGTTGGTAATCAGACCACCAAAGTCCATAAGTCAAGAACTGGACCGCCGAAGCTTTTGAATTGCAAGTTTGTCTACATCGTCGTCAAAATGCATACTGCATTAAAGCATTTCTAAAGCCATTCCCTGACCTAGAGGGGTTCCTGACGTGACTCGCTGATCTCACCCCACACTGGGTTTCTAATGACGACATGGGTCCACCGAAGAAATATTAAGTACAGCCTCGGAGAAGCATTCAAGTGGATGAAATTTCCTTTGAAGCAAGTTTTGTACTATTTGAAATTTCCTTAGCTATACTGCGAGCTGAGACTGTCAAAACAGGAACTCTCTGGTTAGTGACACTGTCATAGGTCATAGTCATCAATTAGACTAGAATGACCTAAAGGAACTGCCTTCACTTTGTTAGTCTATGAGCTAGAAATTCAGTTATTAGGAACAAGTGAAGTCCAAAACTATTGTTAATTTTTATCCAGGACACCATACACACAACTGTAAAAGCATCAACTTCAAGGCAAAACTGAGTTTGTATTGCACCACACCACCATCACTTAATTGTTTTGGGACAGAAACATATTCTAAGTTGACTAAAATTATTTACTTGATGGTATGCAAATCAATAAAAAGAAATTTCAGACAAAACATACGACATTTTGGCAACTTGACTTTAATGCACCAGATCAAGCAATACCTCAAAGATATATTTTTTTCAAAATAACAAAATATTTCCGTTCAGGGCTAATTTCCAAATTATTGAAGTCGAATGAAATCATTTGTCCTGGAAATTTGGCTTTCGCTTCTCTACAAAAGCGCTCATGCCCTCCTTCCTGTCCTCAGTGGCAAACGTGGCGTGGAACAACCGCCTCTCGAAATTGAGTCCCTCCTGAAGAGAAATCTCTTCGGCTGTAACGAAACAAAAATTCTTTTCAGATTTAAGACCTACATTTAAACCCGAGGACGGTAATACCAAGCAGTACCTTTATTGATGGCTTCTTTGCACATGGCAACAACGATTTTGGACTGTGCTGCAATTTTTTCTGCCGTTTTCAGTGTGTCCGCGAGCAACCGGTCCGCTGGGACGACTCTACTAACAAGTCCGATTTGTAAGGCTTCTTGTGCAGTAATTTGGTCACCAGTTAAACATATTTCCATTGCCTTCGACTTGCCCACACTCCTAATGAGCCTCTGTGTACCACCAGCCCCAGGGATAGTGGCCAGAAGGATCTCTGGCTGGCCGAACTTGGCGGCTTCGGAGGCGTAAATAATGTCACACATCATTGCCAATTCACAGCCACCTCCGAGCTAAACAGATGGAACAACATATACTACTTAGCATACCAATCTTTACTTTACATGGCTTTGATGTGTGATTAGCTTGAAAGGTAATGCTTAAAATCAATACATACTGAGTCAAATTTCACTTACCGCATAACCATTAACTGCAGCTAATACCGGTTTCTTACACTGGGTAACTCGGAGCCAGTGAGTGAGGAAACTCCCACTGAAAACTTGAGCAAACGTCTGATTTTGCATTTCTTTGATGTCTGCACCGGCAGCGAAAGCTTTCCCCTGGCCAGTAATAATGAGAGCACCGATGTCGGGATCGCATTCATATTCGTTGACCGCATCGCTCAAGTCCAACATCAACCCATCACAGAGAGCATTTAAGGCTTTGGGACGATTCAAAGTGATCAAACCCACATTTTTCTTCTCGCCTACTTTTTCCGTCAGAACAAACTCCCGACTTTTAGACTGAGCGGCTACAATTGAAGAGTAAATTCACCACTTAGTTTATTATCACTACAAAGCCGAGGCATTTACTTTAATAGCGTATTCGTGTAATTCCCATAACAAGTAATTAAAATGTATTAGAAGCACATTTAGTCACAACCTAGGACGATATTTACTATAATATGGCATGTATTTCATTGCCGCAATTATTCCAGTGACAGTATAGTTAAATCACGTTAGAAGCAAATGATTCGATGGAAAAATTCCGGAAAGATTCATTATATTGGTATGGGTTCAGAAAGGAATGGAGTGAAGCCCTGTACTAATATCGTATAACTTGCTGAAGACTCATCTGTATTTAGATTAATATGTATGCAAAATATATAAAAACAGGTTTGAAGATCACCAGTTACTTCCTCACCTGCTGTCGCAAGACCTCGAATTCTAAATAGTACTCCAGTCGTCAATCCTTGACTAGGGAATCTCAAAAGTTTCTGGAGTGACATAATGCTGCTGCTATAGTTGCCGGACAATAATGAGTGTTTCTCTACTGAAGTACACTGACTATTATGTCTAAAAATGTATTATTTAATGAATTTGATGTACAGCAACTGTTGTCGCAGTCATGGACAACCACAACTGTGTTCAAGGTAGAGCACGGAGGCGGAGACGGCCAAGTCCTTCTGGAGAGTGTAATCAGTATCAGTGCTGTAGTATGCTCTCGTGGACTTTAAACTGCCGAGACTGTTGCCGCGAGCCGCGACTTTCAATGATGCAGTCCTTTGGAATGCATCATTGAATACTGGGACCAGGTACAGTGTGAGGTGCGAGTTAAAGAAATACATTTGGGTTTTTAAATTGCAATTAAAGATGCGCGTTAGAATAGACCAGTTTACCTGCTTCAGACAAAATTTCAAGGCAAATGATGACCGATGACCTTTCTCATAGGCTAAGTTGCCCGGCTTTCAGACTCCAGTCTATACAAATTATTGTGATACGATGGTGATTAACGAACTGATTTTTGTGAAATAGCAGGAAACACGTTGGCATTGACTTTGCTAATGAGCTGTTCACAAAGGATGGACGACTCCGCAGAGCCTAGTGGTCGTTCCATTTAAACGCTCGCAACATTACATAAAAAATCGGAATAGCTCACACGACTTGTGGGAGAATCTAACGTGATTCCCAATATACAATAGTCAGGTCACGTGAGAACTTTGAGTTATATTTTAAAGATATAGCCGATGGAAGCGCTAAAAAAGATTGAGCACTAAACCAGACACGTGACATGTGCCCATTTGGCAAGTTTTCAAACGCAATACCAGATTTACTGGTTTTTGTGATTTTGTTTACACTTAATGTAACGTGACAATTTCTGTCCAAAAGATTTGAAAACATTTATTTTCGCCGGGAGAAAAATTTCATGATTGCATTCATGCAATCTTCCGATTGCCACCTTTCCACCAGGCGAACGCATTCCATTTCATTTACATCATGCAGCAGCTTGCGTTCTCGTCCTCGGACCAGTTCCTTGGAGTACACAAGTGACTGTAAAATATAAAAGTTAATTAGTGGTTTCAAGAGTAGCAAATAACATCAGACTTCAAAAACATACCTTCACAGGGAGCTCAGCAAAAGCCTGGACGCGTTTCTGAGTTTCAGCGGCAAATGTGTCGTCTGGGAAAACTTCTGTAACTAATCCAGATGCCAGGGCCTGCTTGGCAGTGATTTTGGCGTTGAAAAGTAACATTTCGTTCGCCTAAATTCATATACGTTAGAAATTTCAAATTTTAGACAAAAATCTAATTCTGTACAGTCCTGTCGTAATAAAATAATCAGTACCTTTGCATAGCCCATAATACGGGGGAAAAGATAAGATGAGCAAGCTTCTGGTGACTGTCCCAACGAGCTAAACGGAGTCACGAAAGTCGCCTAGAATAATTTCAAAATAAACTCTTTACAATGATTTTCCCTCTAGTTGTCACTTTTGAAAAATTTGCTCCGCCTGAGAACTCAATAATGTTGATAGCAGTAACAGTGTTAACCTTGTCCGACGCGTACACGATATCTGCAAGGCCTAGAATAGTCACTCCAATGCCAACTGCAGGACCGTTCACCAATACGATCAACGGTTTCTTCAGGTCAATATAGGAGGCCACGTAATTTCTGCAGACAACGACATCCATTAAAAGGTCACGGTCGTTTATTAAAACGGTTAGTATGAATCTGCTCAGCTTACCTTAGAGTTACTTTGGCAGCTTCCGCAGTCGCCTTAACATCAGTTACATTGGCAAAATTGCCAAGGTCATTCCCACTGCAAAAATAATCACCTTCCCCCATCATCACAACTATATTCGTCGAAATATCATCGTTTGCTTCACGCAAAGTCTCCGTCAGTGTAGCGTACATCTAAAAAGAAAGCATGCGAAGTATAGCAACAATCCAATTTTGCATCTTATGCAGTTAGCGGTATTAAAAAGGACACGATTTTTACTCTTTTTTATTTGTCCCTACTTACAGCATTTGTGAGGGCATTTTTCTTATCCGGCCGATTGAGCTTGATCAGACGGATCCCATTTCGAACATCTACCGTCAGACCCGGGCCTTCTGTTGTCTTGGGAGCACTTTTCGCACCGGACTCAGCCACTAAGCTCTCGACAAGTTCAATATATTTCTGCTGAGCTTCCTCCTGTTACGTTAAATCCTGAGATTAGCACAGAAATTTCCTAGTACTCAAGTAATAAAATAAGAAGATGCTTCCACCTGAGAAATATCACCGATAGAAGTCCAAGCATCCCACTTGGCCTTTCCAACCATGTCCATCATGCCCGGTTTTTTGGTCGTATTCTTCCCGACGGTAGCTTGTTTGAACAAACCGTAAAGCTGGAGCTTCACATCATTCCCCTGATTTCCAACAGTCTTCAACTTTGATTGTGCTTCTGAGAACTTGTCACTTAGACTTGACATTGCCCGAACTGCAGAACTGAATGCGGATATTTCTAGGCATTGCCGTGTTAGCACTGAACGACTTCTGACCTGGCGGAGCAATGATCTGAAAGAAATCAAAGCCAATTAATACAGATGACGGCCTGAGGTTCATCTAAGCATTTCATTACTTATGAAACGCAAGAAAATCTAGTCATAATTAGTTATTAAAAATCGCCAGCAACTATTTTGTAAAACTCTTTCCTGTAAAACTAAATATTAAGAACCGTCAGACTACAATACAGCAAAATAAGGGAAGCAATTTAAATATGTCCAAGTCCAACAAAAACTTACCTGCTAACTGTTGACAAAGTGGAGTTCATTCTGATGGGCCAAGCTCACTCGTTCTTTTCAGAGCTGCAGAGTTTATGAAAAAAATTAACCAGAGCTTACCTACAAGGCACAAGCTTAACTACAAGTTATCTCGGGATATAATTTGTATATTAAACACGAATAATAACTCCAACTCACTGGAGCACACTAAAACACCGAGATGTTCAATCTAACAACAGAAACGAGAAATGTAATAAATATTCAATGTGCAATACCACCTCACTTGACTCAACCAATAAAAACTTGAAACCTGGCTAACCTGAACCGCTGTACTAAAGTCCAAAGGTCCCTTCTTGTCAAAAAAACATCTTCGAGCGGGTATAGCAGAGGACTTCAAGGATGTCTTTCCGTTCGTTATGAATTCGATATTGCGTTGCACATTATTAGCAGTACTTACTTGCGAATATGAAATATGAGGAACTTTTTCACAAGTTTTCTCGAAGGCAAGCCCCGTGACCGTGAGTTCTCGCACAATTTTCGTTACTTTTTTAAATTCCCAGACTATCCACCGTCACTTAAATTCATAAATGCAAAGAGTACAGCAAAACGTTTGGGACGCCTACAGTTCCCGTAACAGAAAGCATGTTTCATTCACATCACGGCACCGAAGGTGCGGAAGTTTAGTAGTTATTTTTTATTTATTTGAGGATTTCCTGCCGGAATTTTCTCATCTGGATATACCAACTTTAGAAGTTCCCACAGTTGGAAGACAACAATAGAAGTTCCCACAGGCTCAACCTGCTTTACGCCGTGGCTGGGACTTAATCTCTAGACGACCTTTCCCGAAGTTTTCATCTTCACCGTAGCTATAATGGATGTAGTAGGGAATGCAGAAATTGAGATAATTTTGGCTGGCGAACTGAATGGCATATCGCACTGGGTCTCGTGATTTAAAAAAAAATTAGTTGCCTATAGCTAATACTTTCACAAAAATAGGTCAAACAGACTCCGCCCTGATGCTTATTTTTTCAGCCCGCTCCAAGATCTCCCACAATTTCATGGCCTTCTTCGTCATTTAAAATGTTTATGGGCCCCTTCGCCATGAAATTTTTGATTAAACTCGGGATTACCGCAGGTCAAGCGGTCAAGCCCCTTTCTTCGTTACATGTGCGACAAGGAGACTGATGTTCATGCTCATTTTTAAGGAAGGTGAGCCTTATAACTTTCAAGGTTGGAACAATAAATTACTGTATCGACTCACATGCACTTTTTGTGCAGTAGCTCTTACTACTAATATTAGTTCAAATACTTAGGTCATAATAGTAAAAGAGAAAGATTTGATCGCTCTGCATGTTACCAGCCTTTCACAATTCTCATGACTAGTAGCATGGCGTTTTTATCCTCTTCAACGCCCCCTGAAGATTACGACAGGTTTAAATACAACCAAAAAAACATCAAGTAAAGGTTTTGCATTTGTGTGACGATAAAAGTAATACTGATTTGCTGTTTGTGACTCGATGAAATTTGGTCTCCGCACTTGCCATCGACACAGGTAAAGGTGTCTTGGCATAAGATGTCGTAGCCGCAGTTAAACCCAAATCGAACTTTGCAAATACCGTCTTCAAGCATAAAGTCTGGGAAGCCAGCGTAGCACAGGCAAGATGAACCGGATACGGATGTAGGATCAGGATCCGTCGTTGCTACAACGTTGTCCTCTCCGCTAGATGTGGAATTGGTTTCGTTAGCGCTCGTTAGCACTCCACATTGCATATAAGTAAAGTAGGATGGATGATAGCACAGTTGTTCCCAAGTGACATTTTCATTTCTGATTTTTGCCAAGATTTGGTTGTGTGCATCTGCCACACCCCACCAATCATTGCGTATCTTGTAATCCCATAGGGGTTTCACTAGCTTTGCCCACAGTGTAGCATCACAGTCGTTAATCAAACTGGCGTTGATGATATAGTCCATGCTTTGACGGCGACAGGTAGATGAATATTGAGGAAGGCTGGGGTCGATTTTCGGATTGACCGTGTCACCCACGTCATCAACAAAACATTCGGTCGCCACAAGTCGGAAAATGGTGAGCAGGTGTACCACAACTTTCGTCTTACGCATTTTCCATTTCCTTTCCATTGCTGCAATGTCATCAGCAAATATTTATTACTGAGCGATTTCCCTTCGTTAGACTTTAGGGGCGTTACACAAGCTAGAAAAACAATTTAGAAACTATTAGAACTCCGTACAAACTGTAAGTGTCAACAGGACTCGAGAGTTACAACACAACCTGGAACATTATCTATACGGCATAGTTCGTGCATATGTGACAAGAGGTGATTTTTGTTACAATAATTGTTAATTCAATGCCATCCCCAAGCGGTTATTTGAATCGGAGTAAAGCTTGTTTTTGCTTTGACTGGAGTAAACACTGAGATGTAAAATGAAGAGGAGGAGGGGTCTGCATCTGCACGATGCTCGTGTCGTTTCGTAAGTAAGCTGTCTAAATTACTTATTTCTGCAAAATTCAAATTTGGATTCCAACGCCAACTAAAAGTCGAGCCGCTCGGCGTTATACCGCGCAGCGTGATCCATGCTGAACTCAAAAATTAACTGAAACAATGAGGTTGCCAAAGTATGTATATTTAGCCCTGAAATATACACAAAATCAACTCTAACATGAACTACAATCAATTTTCTATGACATTACTTAAAAAATTGGAACTTCGTCCTAATTCCTAAACACATGCACACTAGTTGCTTCATGCTCATCACAGTCATCATTAAGTTTCGGTTCTGTTTCGGTCATTCGGTTTCTTCTTCAGCTGTTTCTTGTCTGACCCAAAAACTTGATTCAACTTATCTTCCGAAAACTTGGTGTCCTTCCGGAGCATATGGAAGAAAACTCCCCCAGGGGTGCGGTGTCGAGAGCGATCCTAAAGTACAGCAGGCATTACATGCATACTTCAAAACAATACCGACAAATCACAATGCGAAAAACCTTTGTACCTTCAAGAATAACCCACATTTGCGCTGAATTTTCAAAGTCTTCAGAAACATGCGCACGCAGTATGATCTTCCCAAAAGGCTGACAGCTCGAACTGAAAGTTTCCACCATCATCCTGTGTATGCATGTATGTATCGAAGGCTTATTCTAAAATGGATTTTTGCCTCAGTTGCAAAAACCAGCATTCTTAAATTGTAAACATGTGTGAACACAAACCCGTCTACTTTTTGTCTGCCGTGTAAATGTCATTAAGTAAGGAATACGGCGAGGAAGCCGTAAAAAGGCAGAGTAAAAATCATGCTTGACGGTACCACTTTAGGAGCTGCAATTTTAGGTTGGGGATATGGTATGTTTTGATTAAAAAATGGGAACATGGTGGGTCTTGTAACTGAGCCAAAAATCAAATACTGGCTTTTGCAGTTAAGCCATGGATCTAGCAAATAACATGGAATAAGTTACAAAATAAAACAAAAAGTCATCCATTGGGAATACTTAGAATTTGTTTCTTGGTCTCAGCAAGTTCTTTGGCGAGGAAAAGGGCCAATTTTCTTCTATTGAGCTGGTATAATTTTTTTTTGACTTCATCCAATGTGATCTATAGACAGGAGAGAAAATTCAGCGAAGCAAAAAAATGTCCACAAAAACACTTTAACCTAGAGTAAATTCATGTAAAGTCGGTTTTAGACTTACCGTTCCAGTTTCAGGAAAAGCCGCCTCACCACTTCTTGTCCTCCAATCTGTTCCGTAGGATTCAGACAAGGACTTGGTTTGTCTCAACTGGTCCATGTCGTCATCACTGAGACCAGTTTCGCTTATATCAGAATCTGGTATCAGCTCGGGCTGAACTTTCAAAACCGGATTTGATTTCCGTTTCCTCGGTCGTATTGTACTTCCTGGTTTGAATACATACGACTCTGGGCCTCGGTGAATATGGATCCGTGTGGAATCCATATCAATAAATCCCAACTTCTCCGTCGCTTCTTCCTGCAAGTCGTTTGCGAGCACTTGGGCCCAAATGTTTGTCTTCGTTTTTTGACCAGGAACTGAGCTATCCTTTTCAGTACTGACCGGAACCAACAGAGGACTTACTTCCATCGGCACAGTACTTACACTTGGTGCAGTATAACGGCGCTTGTGAACTGGCTCACAGTCGCTGTCTGAATCACTTTCGGAAACCTTGCCATCATTACAGTCAGAATCTTCGGAAAACTCAGTAGATATTGATGCCGATGATCCGGCAATATTAGAGGAACCGTGGGTGTCCCCTCCGGTTTGAATCAAGCCTAACGGACGGGGCAAGACGTCGTAATCCTATATTGAAAAGTTTGTTAGCGATGAGACTAAATTTTACATTTTAAAAATACAAATCTTGCCTCAAGTTCATCTCCCTTTGCACTCATCAAGTCTGATGATATCACTTCAAAGGGCTCGTTGGTAGAAGGGTCGAAAGTACCTAAAGTGTTAGGATCAGACGACATCCTTCAACTCTCAACACCACGATTGTAAATTATGCTTTTCTATACACTTGGGTGTTTAGGTGATAGGTTAACCACTCAGCTCAAGCTGACAAATACCGACTCCAGGCAACGCCGACGCCAACTGACCACTGCGGACTCCAGAATCGAGCTTAGAAAAATGCACACAAATTCAGCGTGCGCAAGTTACATACCAGTCCCCATGTTTTTTAAAAATGCCGCCCGAGTCCAACAAGTAGTGCATGGGCGGGAGCTATACCTGCTTAGGGGCCGTCCGTAAATATCGATATCACTTTTTCGGGATTTTTGACCCTCCCGTACCCCCTAAATATGCAGTGATATTCACCAGACCCCCCCTACCCTATAACGATATGCTGTGTGTGCCCAAGCAACCATCGAGTTAGAACACTTCTGACGGTGAGAAATTTCGATGGTCAATGGCGCGAAACAGCGTTCATTTAAAAACCCTG